>PVJS01002342.1:0-85456 GCA_004027185.1 Glis glis | reverse complement strand
TGTGTGTGTGTGTGTTACAGGGGTGTTCTACCTCTGAACTACACCCCGGCCCATGTATTTATTTATGTATTTATTTATTAATTTATTTAGAAACAGGGTCTTGCTAAGTTGCTGAGGCTGGCTTCAAACCTGCAGTCCTCCTGTCTCAGCCTCCCAAGTACTAGGATTACAGGCATGTGCCACCGCACCTGGCTTCTCCACCTCCTTTTATCTGGACTTTACCTTTCTTTTTCTCCACTGTCTCTGTGTTGTTCAGTTCATCTCTGAGCTATCCTTTCCCACCCTATTTGGTTTTTGTTTTGAAAGAGGGCCTCACTAGGTTACTGAGAGTCTCCCTACTTTGCTGAAGCTGCCCTCGAACCTGCAATCGTCCTGTCTCAGCCTTCCAAGTACTGGGATTGCAGGTGCCACCATGCCTGGCTCCACTGGCTCTCCCGAGTGTGGGAGGCTACCTGGAAGGGAATCTTGGCTGGTTAGTTTTAAGAACCCAGGAGGGGTAACCCCCTGCCTCCTTTCCTCTCTCCTTCTATCAGCTTGAGCAAAGTGGCTCCCAGTGTCAGCCGATCCCCTTCCCTTCTCTCCACTATTCTCAGTTTATCATTAAGAAAGCATGTGATTGTTTTATAGTTCAGGAAACTGGAGCTTGGGAAGGCGAGGTAATTTTCCCAAAGAAATAGAACTTCTCACAATTAGGAAAGCATCCCAGGCCTGTCTATCATCAGAGCCCTGGCTTCCTATTGGCCGTGTACCCTTTAAGAGCCACAGGTGAATCTCCAGCATCTACAGTGGGACAGACACCAGTGTGAGGGGGATATGGGGCACAGAGCCAGAGGATGCAGAGAAAATATTTCCCTGGATGCAAACCAGGGCATGTGTGCTCAGCACAGAAGTCCACAGGGGCATCAGGGAGCACGTCTGCCTTTCACAGGAGGCAGGAGTGTGCAGTGGGTAAGAGCACAGCCTGTGGAACAGGGACACCTGAGCTCAGGTTCCCGATCTGTCACCAAAGAGTCCTGGGGAATTTGCCCACCCTCTCTGTGCCTGTTTTCTACCCACAGAATGGAGAGAATAAGAGTTATTTCATAGAGTTATGTTGCAGGTTCATTAAGTGAATGCACATAAATCACTTAGAATATTGTCT
The DNA here is from genome assembly GCA_004027185.1 of Glis glis. Lineage (NCBI taxonomy): Eukaryota > Metazoa > Chordata > Mammalia > Rodentia > Gliridae > Glis > Glis glis. The sequence continues at coordinate 84,315 of PVJS01002342.1, read as the reverse complement.
GGCACATAAGTGCCAATTTCAAACATTATCATTAATGAAGGATGGAGGTGGGGTGGAGAGAAGCCCAGACTTTATCTTTAACCAAACAAGTAATTTTCTCCTTTTTTTTTTGTGGTACTGGGGGTTGAACCCAGGGGCATTCTACCTCCATGCGCTACACCCCCAGCCCTATTTTTTTATACTTTATTTTGAAACCGGGTCTCACAAAGTTGCGGAGGGCCTCACTAGGTAGAGAGAGAGAGAGAGAGAGAGAGAGCGAGAGAGCTGAGGCTGGCCGCGAACCCAGATCCTCTGGTCTCCGCCTCCCAAAGTACTGGGATTACAAGCGTACGCCACCACGCCCGGCTCAAACAAGTAATTTTCTAATGGTGAGGTCTTGCTTCTGGGTGTGAGTGAACCTCAGGAAAATACCAAAAGCCTTCACTCTTCATTACTGGACCTCGATCTAACTCCCAACTCTGTCACCAACTGGCTGTGTGGCCTGTGCTGACTGCTTAGAAGCTCTAAATCTAAATCTCACCTCAGAAGTGGAGATAACTCTTTCAAGGCATGCATGTTTCATGTCTGGCATGGTGCGTGGTACATGGAAAGCTTTAGCATGTATGTGCCAACTTCCTGCCATCCATCATCGACGGCCATCCATACAAAATCTCTCAAGTAACCATTCATCTGCCGCATCCTCCCTTCCCTGCCTCATCCCCTTCATTAAATCTATGGATACTGTCTCATAGAAAGAGTTATATGGCATTTGTAGGAAATGCGTGGGGAAAGATGACTGGTTGTCATCAATGAATTCCAATAACTTCCCTCCATGACATTTTAGAGCAGCCAAGAAATTCACTTTTCCTAGAAAGTCGAATGACATTTGGAGAATTGTGTTGTCTATCTTGTCACAGAGAGAGAGAATCCATCTAACAGTTGAGCATCTGATAGTCACTAAACTTCAGTGGGGGACAAGTTGGAAGGGAAATCCCCCAGTAATGCCTAAGGCCTTGCCTAGAAGTCACACTTGAGACCTGGCTGTGCTGTGGAAGATAAGAGTCAGATAGGGCCCAAAGAACTAGCACCAATGGATTTCCAGCCTAGACTTCAAGAGACAGAGAGACTTTCTGAGATAGTCTGACCCTATCTTTATATTTCAGAGATACGGAAACTTAGGCCCAGAGAGGGGAAATAACTGCTAAGGCTGAAGTTTCAACTTGAGACTCTCAATTCCTAGTCTGAGTCTTTGTCCTAAAACGTTCAGCAACTGTCTTTTGGGAAATGGGGACTTCCCCAATATCAAAAATAAACCCTAGCTCTACCAGCACGGGGCAGGATGCTGGACCCTTCGCAGGTTCATTCAGCCTTAGTTTCCTGAGAAATTAAAATGGGGATGACAAAGTCAGCCTTACAAGAGATGAGGATGTGAACAGCCTTGGCATAATTTCTAGCCCGCGGTAAGCACGCAAATGGGGTTCCGTTTCTTTTATTGTCTTCGCTTAGGTTACCCTAGAAGCAGATCTTGGCACAAGGATTTAAATGGAAGTCATTTATATGGGATGTGATCCCAAAAAGCTCCATTAGAGGAGCAGGGAAGTGAGGCAGGGAGGGGAGAAAGCCAATCCACAGAGCATTAATATGTACAACACACTGTGGGCTACTGGGGCGTCATTCCATTGATGACCTCTGGGGGCAGCACAGGGCAAACCTTGAAGTCCCTATCTCCACCCCTGCTGAGGATGAGGCAGGGAGCCCTCCAGCTCTCCCCCTTCACTGGCTGAGGGGAGCTCCTGTGGCATCACCTCCCCGGCACTTCCTGCCTGCCCTGAGCACAATCTGAGCAAGCCAAGAAAGCTCTTGGAAGGTCTCATCCATGTGCATGGACAATGAGTGCCATGGAACACGGGGCAGAGCCTGAGAGTGGCTGTCACAACCACCCCTTGACCCCTCAAATCCAAACATGCTCCACAGCAAGTTCATTCTCCTCTGTCGCTGGCATTTCAAAATGATAGCTTGTCTCAATTTCTTGAATAATAAACAAATTTGGAACAGAGAGATTTATGAAATAACTACATTCCTCCTGGGACAGTTGGTCCGAGGGTTGTAATTTATATTCACCACCAGTCTGCCTGTAATGAGCTAAACTGTGTGCCCTGCAATATCCACATGTTGAAGTTCTAATTCCCCACCCAGAACCTCAGAATGTGACTATATTTGGAGAAAGGGTCTTTAAAGAGTAATTAAGAGCCGGGCATGGTGGCACATGCTTGTAATCGCAGTACTTGGGAGGCTGAGACAGGAGGATCAGAGGTTCACAGCCAGCTTCAGCTATTTAGTGAGACCCTGTTTCAAAATAAAGTATAAAAAATAGGACTGGGGGTGTAGCTCAGAGGTAGAATGCCCCTGGGTTCAATCCCCAGTACCAAAAAAAAAGAGTAATTAAGGGAAAATGAGGTCAACAGGGTGGGCCCTAATTCAACAGGACTGATATTCTCATAGGAACAGGAAATCTGGACACAGATTGATACAGAGTAAAGACCATGGGAAGACACAGAGAGAAGATGGTCATCTGTAAGCCCTTGGAAGACCCCCAACCTTGCCAATATCTTCATCTAGCCTCCAAACGAGTGAGATAATCAAATTCTATTGTTAGAGCTACCCTGTCCCTGGTAACATATTACCCTAATAAACTGATACACTCCCATGTCACCCTTTCTAGGACTTCTCTGGCCAGTCTTCTTTGGGGTTAGGCTCTCCCCAGTGTTTTTATTCCTAGAGGTTTGAGTCCTGGGTACTGTGCCCTGGTATCATGCTTCTAATTGCTGGTTGTTGGGTATCTCCAGGTTGCAAGACCCAACAGGGGCCCCAGTGTATTCCCTGAATTCTATTCATGTTTGTTTCTGCCCTCATTATGTAGCAACCACCTACTACCTCATGATAATCAGGCATCACCCCCCACCAATATCTTAACTCCCTTCTCCAGTTGTAGAGATGCAAGCAGGAGGAGCCCAATATGACCAGGCAGAGGTTATAACTTTAGAGGAACCCCAACCATTGTCCTGGGAACCAGGGCCTATGGTCCAGCGGAGCCTAACATTACAGGGACAGAAAGCACGAATCCCCAGAGCAAGTCACTGGGAGAGATGGTGAGAGGACCCCCACTGCTCCACCTCTAGTTCCCACTCCTCGTTGCCACGTCAGCCCATGCAGGGAAGCAGCCACCCCCACTTCTCACTGGGTCCCACAGGCTTTATGTCAGTGCCTGTCAGTGGCAGTCCTGTTTTCTGTGATCATCTCACGGGTTGGGCTCAGAAAAGGAGTCAATAGCCTGAGCTGTTATGTGATCCAGAATACCACTTGGCACCCTAAATAAAATATATAGCAAGCATACAAATTTTTGGAGTGCTAGGCACCTGATGAAGGATTGTGTTTTTTTGCAAAGAAAAGCCCCCGCCCCCACACACTGGAAGATTGGACTCATCCATCAACACCTAGCCCTGCCACCCCCCACCTCCCCGAGCCCTCCTCTGACCTGGAACACTAGAGAGTGACAGTCACACACTGATGGCAAGAGCAGCAAGTGATTGTGCAGGGCTTCCTTTTCAGTTCCAAGTGACTTTTGAGCACATTGCCTCCTTTAGTTTCTAAGAGCCACCTTGGAGGAGAAAGCTGATTGGTGTTTTAGTCTGCTTTCTCATCACAGCGACCACAATACCTGACAAGCACAACTGAGAGGAAGCAAGGTTTATTTGGAGCTCACAGTTTCAGAGGTCCATCCATGATCAGTCGACTCCAAGGCAGGAACTGCAGCAACAATGCCGCAGGGCATGGCCGAAGAGGAAAAGCCACCATGGCAGCCAGGAAGCAGAGAGAGAACACAGAAGAGGGGTCCAGGGACAGACACGGTCCCCAAGGTCAAGCCCCCCAAGACCTCCTACAGCCATCCCCCACCTCCAAACCTGGCTGCGTTGTCTAACACATGAGCTTCTCTCAGGAATATTTTATATGCAAATTCCAACAACTGGGCAGGTTAGGAAACCTGCCCCAGCTCACTTAGTACACAGGGGCAGATCTGAGATTTTGAACAAAAACCATTTCTTCCCAGAGCCCCTCCTCTTCAGCAGAGAAGTCACTAAAAAGTGACCCTTAGACAGAGAGAAGGGACAAATCCACATTTTTGTACAGTGTGATTCTATAGACATGGGAAGGTCTTTAGAACCAGGAGGTGCCTGGGCTGGAGTCAATGCCAGAATGCCCCCTCCCACCTTGCCCTGTGCCGGAGGCCCCTTCCCCTGTCACTGTACCCACTGTAGTTGCCCCTCTTATTTACATCAAAGTATACTCACTTTATCTGAGCAGTGGAGTTGCCATCGCCAGGGCAGAGGGCAGGGGGACATACCTGTTCACTCCCCTGACCCAAAACACAGCACACACCTGAAATACACAAGACCCGGCCAGAGAACGCGGCCGAGGGAATCTGGTTCTGAGGCTTGGCTGGAGGCATAGCCAGATGTCCCCCAACTCCAGTGCGTAAAATTAAAAGAAGCTTTTGGGAAATGGGCGTGTTTACTCCAGGTCTGCAGTCAAGCCGTCGGTGCCTGTTTTTCGATCTATCTTGGAGGCGGTGACAGCTGTGAAGTCTATTGGGGTGGCACTGACAATTATAAGCAGGTCGATGTGGTGTCATCTGCCAAGGTTTCTCATCAGGGAATGGGAAAGAGCTGTTTTGGAGTGAAGGGATGTCGCAGGGCCCGGTGCAATTCCCCAGCGCTGTGTGGTAGGGCCGCGAGAGCCCTTTGAGAAACACGAAACTTTCTTTCAGCACCCGCGCATGGCCTCTGCCCTCTCTGCCCTTGGATAAAAGGATGGAAGCGCTTTCCATTGATTCTGACATTCTGCCTGGCTTAATGGCTTCCACAGATCCCACTGCTTAACTGTCTTATGGCCAAAATAAAAGAGAAACAAGACCCCGAGAGGCGCTTAGAAGTGTCCGGGAACGGCTGGAATCCTAGGGCTGGCGCTGAGTTACATCTTTGTGCATTTTACCAGGCAAAGGGTCCCAGGCCTGAAAGCTTTGATTGAGAAGAGGTAGGCGGGGTGGTCTGCACCTGCCCCCAGCTGGTTTTCAAACTTGAAGGGCTGGAAAGGAAAGAACATGCTGCAGGAAGATGCTGGGTGCGCCCCAGGGGACTGAGCATATACCACTGGGCCTGGTTAGCAGCCCCTTCGACAGTGCAAGGGAGGAGGGTTGGGTCTGGGGTTCCAGTAGGTCCCTCTCTACCACTTACTGGGTGTGTGTCCTCGTGCTAGTGACTTTCCCTCTCCAAGCGTCAGTTCCTCGTCTGCAAATTGGGGGTGACAATGCCCAACTCTCAGGATCAGTGGGTATCTCAGATCAGGTTCTCCAAAAGCAGTCCCTGAGATGAGGATTTGGAGCACAGTGATTTTGCAGGAAAAGTGGGACGGCAGAGGGAAGGGGAATCAGAAAGAGATCAGGTGAGAAGGCCACACCAAGGTTTCGTGTGGCCCACGGACCTGTGGCAAGAACAACATCTGGATGGGGTTTGTTAGAAATGCAGAATTTGGGGGTCTGCCTAAACTACTAAGTCAGAATCTGCCTTTAACAAGTCGGGGGGCTGAAAAAGCACCCATGTGGGACAAGCCTCAGAGATGCACCATAGTCCTTGATTAACTACCCTGAGGCTGAGCTCAAGGGGTGGCATCCATTCCCAGGTAGGCCAGCTCCCTGCCCTGGGCCCAAGGGCAGCCCTCTGAGGAGCAAGAAGCAGGTGCATGGAATGAAGCCTCTGGATCTGGGGAGGGCGCAGGGCACTGACACACATGTTCACCATGTGACACTAAAGAGAGATGGATGATTCCCTCACTTCTCTAAGGACTTCAGTCCCCATTCGTTTCCTGCCTTTGTTTCCCCTGGTCCTCGCAGCCTTCCCTCCTGAGCACCAGCTCACCCTCTCCCTCCTCTAGACCTCAGGGTCGCTTCTCATGGCCTTGCAAGTGGGTTCTCCTCCACGACCTCACTTGCACTCTTGTCTGACTCTCTGTTGACTCAGCCCTGCTTCCTCCACAGCCTGGTACACCCCATTCTCCCCACTTGCCTGCAGACCTAAAAAGGGGAGCTCAGGAAAGATGATGGGAGATGGAGGGTGGATCCCCACTAGTGTAATATGCATTTGGTTTGGGGTTCCATCACCTTCCCTAGCTGCCTCTGCTGACGTCACTCACCCTGGCCTGGCCCCACACCTGCCCTGTTCCAGTCTCGGGGGCACAGAGCACCGGAGTCCCTTCATCTCTGTTCAGCAAGGGGCGCTGGCACTGCTGCATGGCCATGAGCCAAGTCACCTCCTCTTCTGTCTCTCTAGCATTGCCGGGTCTCACTCTCACATTTACCTCAGTCCTTCCCCCCACTCCCTGCACAATTTCCCACAGAGACTAGAGGGCTGCTCTGAGGCCCAGACTGCTGGCCCTGGACCTCAGGCTGCATGGCAAGAGAGGGAGGGGATGTGTGTGGCTCTTCCAGTCTCTCCTTCTTCTTATAAAGTCACCAGGATTCCATCATGGAAGCTCCGCTCGACCTTCTCTAATCTTAATCCCCTCCCAGAGGCCCCCACCTCAAAACACCACAATTGGATCAAATTTCTAGTCTCTTAATACCTCACAATGGGGATAAAGTTTCAACACATGAAGTTTTTTGTTTTGTTTTCTTTTGTTTTTGTATTGGGGGTTGAACCCAGGGGCATTCTACCTCTGAGCTACACCCCCAGCCCTATTTTATTCTTTATTTTTAAATAGGGTCTCACTAAGTTGCAGAGGGCCTCACAAGTTGCTGAGGCTGGCCAAGAACCTGCGATCCTCCTGTCTCAGCCTCCCAAGTACTGGGATTACAAGCGTGCGCCACCACACCCGGTTCACACATGAAGTTTTGAGGGACATGTTCAAATCATATCCAGTCCATAGCAGGCTTCCTCTGTCTGCCCCGCAGGTCATGGAGACCCCTGAAACTCCAAAGTAGCAGGCAGGGCCAGCTCCACGGGTCTGGGACTGACCAGTACAGTTGCCCTACACTTGGTTTGATGTTCTGTTACCACCATCTTATAAGTCTTAGCAGTTTTTTTAAAATATGGGTCCCTCTATTTTCATTTTGCGCCAGGCCCCACAAATTATATAGCCAATCCAGATACCATCTTGTCACACGTTCAGCTGACAAGCTCCCTCCAGCTCCCTCCAGCTCCCCCCACCCTTGCCCTCTTTCCTCTGCTTCTCCCATCCCCCTCACCTCTATGGCTGTGCCCTAGGAGCCCAGTAGATGACCCCTTAGCTAGGAGAGCAAGGTTGTCCTGGATCAAGACTGGCCCACCTGGTAGAGACATCACTCTGGCCCCTTGAAGCTCCACTGGGAGTCCCATATGCAGAACATTTTTAGGGTGTCCGTTGATATGCTTGTCCTACATTTTTCCCTTTCGATACCCCATTCAGATGGGTAGCCCTGGCTTCTAATTTCAAAGCCAAAGACTAGTGTTTAAGATATTAAAAGGTAGCTGAGCATGGAGGCACATGCCTGTGATCTCAGTTCTTGGGAGGCTGAAACAGGAGGATCGCAGGTTCCAAGACAGCCTCAACAATGTAGTGAGACTCTTAGCAACCTAAGGAGACTTTTTGTTTAAAAAAATAAAAGAAGCCAGGCGTGGTGGCGCACGCTTGTAATCCCAGTACTTTGGGAGGCGGAGACAGGAGGATCCGGGTTCGCGGCCAGCCTCAGCTCTCTCTCTCCCTGTCTCTCTCTCTCTCTCTCTCTCTCTCTCCTTAGTGAGGCCCTCCGCATCTTCGTGAGACCCGGTTTCAAAATAAAGCATAAAAAATAGGGCCGGGGGTGTAGCGCGGAGGTAGAACGCCCCTGCGTTCAATCCCCGGTACCGCAAAAAAAATAATAATAAATAAATAAATAAATAAATAAATAAAAGAAAGAAAGAAAGAAAGGCATGGGGGCGGGGGGTGTAGCTCAGAGGTAGAATGCCCCTGGGTTCAATCCCCAGTGCTACAATAAAAAGAAAAAAGTAGTTCTGGGAGTAGAATCAGAGACCTATGATCTGCCCCCAGGCAGCTGGGTTCCAGGCACCTAAGATTCATGCAGAGGTCACCCAGAGTCAGTTAATCAAGTGAGATGCAGGGACTGTCAGCCTCCCAGAAAGGACATCATGAGCTCCCAAAATTCTCAGGCAAAGTGAACAGCTGTCCTATTGCAGCCAGAGATGAGCTCCTAGCCCAGCTGTAGAGAATCATATCAATTATCCTGATTCTGGGGACCAGGGTGGGGCCCAGGCACAGGAAGTCTTAAAAGCTCCCCAGGTGACTCCCATGAGCAGCCAGTGCTGAGTGATGCTGATCCAGGTGTGTGTTGGCAGCAGGACATGCAACCTGACCCTGACCCCCAACGGGCACTTGGGACCCACCCAGCTGCACAGAGCAGCTGGGCCACACCTACCCAGGTCAGAGGGCAGCCAGCCAGGTCAGCAGCCAGGGCTCTGGATGTTCTCGGGCCAGCTCCTCCGTTCTAGTCTCTGGCTCTGTTGGGTCCTGAGTGTTAGCCTCTGCTCTGTCCCTGCCTCTGGTCACTGAACCCCCTTCCTTCTGGAGTGGCCTTGGGGTGGAGGTGGAGGAATCCAGAGGGTGGAGCAGAAGCCCTGGATTCAAGTCCCAGCTCCGCCACCTCCTAGATATGTGTGGACCCCCCATAATGAGTAAGAAGACCCTGAGAGGTAGCTGCTGTGTTTACTTTCGTGGCTCCATCCCCTTTGTCCACCACCTGTGCTCTTGGAGGGACTAATAGGTCAATGAGTCTCCTCTGCCTGGAGGAGGTGGTCACCTGACCCAATGGGGCCATTCAGATTCACCCTCCCAGGAGTTTTAGCTGGAACAGTGTGACCCAATAATTTAAACCCACTCTTCCACCCATTCCTCCCAACAGAGAGCCAAAGTCCACTCGCCAATGAGGGGGCTGGAGTTCTGCTTCTGGGGGAACTTCTTTCCATTTTTCCTTTGTTTTGTGAGTTCCCTCCCATCTCCTCCCAACCCCGTCCTTGAAGCTTAGGTTAGCTACAGTCAGAACCTGTTGCTTGAGCCCAGGAATCCTAATATAACGCATCTTATCATCTCCACTTTAGTGATGAGAGAACTGAGGCCCAAGAGAGGCTGGGCTAGATGTAAGTTCTACATCCATTTAATACTAGAATTGGAACTTCAAGCTGGGTGTCGTGGTGCACACCCATAATCCCAGTACTTGGGAGGCTGAGACAGGAGGATCACAGGTTCAAGGCCAGCCTCAGCAACTTAGCAAGACCTTTTCAAAATAAAAGATAAAAAGGGCTAGGAGTGTAGCTCAGAGGTAGGGAAAAAGTGTTGGAGAAATCATTTCTCTGCAGGAAAATATATGCATAAAGGGACCAAGACTGAAAGCACCAATCCCATCTGGGTTCAGTGCAGAGCCCTGAGCAGCCCATACCAAGGTACCGACAGCACTAAAACCTTAAGGCTCTGCACTCCGACTGAACCTTCAGACCACCTGGCCCCATGACCCATAAAGACGGAACACAAAACTGGAGCAGATGGTCCCGTTTTTATTTTTTTAAGGAATATTTGTGACAATTGTATATAATTTTCAAGGTTAATGGCATCTTGATTCACAATAATGAAAGTCTCGTTTATCTACATATTAGTGTCCCGAAGCTAGCTTCATTTACATAATCATAAATTGCATTTCAACTGTCCTCAGCAGCTTGTTCCCCGTTTGATGAAAACGTAAACGGTAATTTTATTTGGGCTCAATTGCAGACGTACTGCATTTATGCGGCATCAGAAAATAACATTTTAATCTAGCTAGCAAGTTGGGTTCATTACAACAAAATAAGAATATTGGTTAAAACACCAAGTCGGTTCCCCAAATGTCTTTGAAGGACTCTGTCGTTGTCATATTATTACCCAGTTGGTTTTAGTTGTATTTACTCAAAATTGGAAAAAAAATGTAAAGCCTTGAGATGGAGATAGCGTTTCGACTCCAAGGCTCAGGTGGCCAGTGGGACCCAGGATTCCAAGATGGCCAGCGGTGGGGTGGTTCACAAGTAGACCAAGAACTGGGAAGGAAACTGTTTATCATTTTGACACAAAACAAACTGATCCCGTAGGAGTCAACTCAAACGGGTGTCAACACAGCCCTTTCCCTACCCTGACTCTTCTGCTGCCTAGCTGCCAGCAGTCAATTCACTCACGGGGTCATAGAGAGAGTAAGGTATGTGTGTGTGTGTGTGTGTGTGTCTGGGGGGTTGAACCCAAGGGCATTCTACCACTTAGCTACACGCCCAGCCCTTTGTATTTTTTTATTTTGAGACAGGATCTTGTCACTAAGTTGCTGGGGCTGTCCTCAAACCTGCAATCCTCCTGCCTCGGCCTCCGAAGTACTAGGATTACAGGTGTGCACCACCACGCCTGACTGAGATCTGATGTTGATTTCAGCCTCTGGGCGAGGTGCACAGAAGCGCCCCAGATATGAATAGAAGCTTGCCCTGTCTTCCAGGCACTTGCTCAGTTTACTAGCCGGTGCCAGAATCAAGATGCAAATCAGTAGAGTTCAGTGGAGTCCTACATGTTCACCAGGAATGTTGCGCTCGGGTTCCCAGGAGCCAAAGGGGAGAGCAAGTTGGAAGTGTGGCTGGATACAGAGCCTCCGTGGGATTCCCTGTGGCATCAATTGCTCTGGTCCCCAGCAGTGAGTGTGAGCTCACACTTCAGTACCTACCTGGGAAGTGGGGAAGTAGAAGGGAGAAAGGCGGTCTCCCAGCCCCGCACCATCTTCCGAGGATCCTGGCTGCCACCACCTCTGGGCTTCAGGGAAGCACAAGGTTTCTTGCTAATCAAGGATCTGTCTGGCACCTGTGTGCTGCACACGGGGGGTCACGGCTGTCTGCCTTGTACCCAGAGCACTAGAGAGAAAATGGCTGGACTGGGCTGGATGAGACAAATGAATAATCTGAGCAGTTCCCAAGGGCAGAAACAGAAATCAAGGCAGAGATCCCCCTCAGGGTGGGGCAGGCCAAGTGTGGAGAGGTGACGCATCGGGACTCCTGGCAGTTGTCAAGCCTGCCAGGAGGAAAAGGACTCTCAGACACTACAGTTCTCTGTAGATGAGGGACTGGGAAGAGGCCAGGGGTGCAACACAATCAAATTACAAAATGAATAATCCCACAAAGGTCCAAGCACTCCCAAACCGCTCCACACTCCGAGGGTGCAACATTGTTCGTTTTTCACTTCTCACAGTGCTTTTGTGACAAGCAGCACACCCAAGGCAATGCGCCTTGTTAAGACGGTGCTCCGGAAGGCAGCCTTTCTCAAACACAGGTCTCCTGGGCCCCCAGCCCCTCTGAACCCTGCTCCATTAGGAGCACCCCAGGGGCTCCAAGGACCGCGGTGCAAAAACAGCTCTTTGTCTCTCCTGGCTTGCCAAGAGCCAGGACTCCAGACCCATCCAAACCCCCAGGATCCTTGGCCCAAGAATGCATCCGTGCCACCTCCTGAAGGTGACTCAGATAAGGCAAGTCAGACTTTAAGATAATAGCAAGATTTAGCCGGGCGTGGTGGCGAACACTTGTAATCCCAGTGCTTGGGAGGCTGAGACCGAAGGAGCCGTACCACAAAAAAATTAAAAACAGGGCTGGGGTGTAACTCAGAGACAGAATGCCCTGGGTTCAATCGCTAGTAACACACACACACACACACACACACACACACACACACACACACAAATAATAATAATAATAATCCGGGCATGGTGGTGTGTGCTTGTCATCTCAGTACTTGGGAGGCTGAGACAGGAGGATCACAGGTTTGCGGCCAGTCTCAGCTACTTAGTGAAGCCCTCCACAACTTAGTGAGACCCTGTTTCAAAAATAAAGAATAAAAAATAGGGCTGGGGATGTAGCTCAGAGGTAGAATGCCCCTGGGTTCAATCCCCAGTACTGCAAAAAAGAAAAAAAAAAAAGATAATAGCAAGATTTGACCGAGGCCATATTCTATATAGAATTGCTGTAATTTACTCCCTAGAACTTACAGGCAAACATTTGCTAAAAGAGTGATATGGGAGCTGGGTGCGGTGGTACACATCTGTAATCCCAGGACTCGGAAAGCTATGACAGGAGGATCTCAGATTTGAGGCAAGTCTCAGCAACTTACCAAGTCCCTCAACAACTTAGCAAGACCCTGTTTCAAAATAAACAAATAAAATAGGGCTTTGGGTGTAGCTCAGAGCTAGCATGCCCCTGAGTTCAATTCCTAGTACAGAGAGAGAGAGAGAGAGAGAGCGCACTGGGTGGTTTCTGATCTCCAGCTATTCCCTTCTGAGGGTTGGTAATGACCCTCAGAACAACTGATGATCTATTCTTTAAGCTAAGCTGGTCTGATTCCAAAATTTCTGCATGCATGTTATTGTTCTTGGAACAAACCCCACACTAGGAGGTCTGCTTCTTGCTCCTAGGGCCCTAGATCCTGAGAATTTGCACATCTATTGCTTAGGGCAGACTCCCAGAGAACTCTTGGTCACCGTGAGGTGGTTTTGAGGCAGGCCACATTCCTCCGCGTTTGAATCTGTGTTCTCTCCTGGATACCATGGGTGGGGGCTCTGCCATCTTAATCCTGGAACCAAATCTGAAATACGTGGAAGCTGTGATACTTCCGGTGTGACACCATTCAGCATGCCCCACTAGCGATAACTCAGGGCTGATGAGTTCCCCATCACCGAAGATATCCAAGGGGAAGTCAATCTAATGTACATCAGGAATGGCAGCAGCCTGTCGCCAACAGCCATCAACAAGGACATGGGACCTGTGGACCACCAAAGTCCTTCCAGCCCTAGGTACATCTGGTTCTGCAAATTTCAAATCTGACTTCCACCACCACATCATTAAACAAGCATCCAGATTCTGCCCACACAGCTCTGGAACACGCAGACGGGTTTCGCACAAAGTGGCACAATGCAATTTAAATATCTCCTAAGTGTCAGAGCCATGAGAAAGAAAAACAAATTAATCAACAAAGAATCCCTTTTCAATGGTTTCCAGGCCGGCTTGTGGCTGTCACCAAACCACAGGTGAGATGCTAATAAAATTCAGCTCGCAACCAAAGCATAATGATTTAAATAGGGTCTATTGTTCCAAAGAAACATATACATAATATATTCCCAGGCCTGGCCTCTTTAATGAGTGTGAACTTTTTTTTATAAGAAATAGCGACAATCTTCTGAAGAAGAAGGCGGGTGAGGTTGGTCGAGGAGATGACCCAGGAGGCCTGCGAGGGGCACCACGCTGTCTTCTCAGGGTGAACTGGCAAGACGGATGCAGCAGGAGGGGTTCTGAGAGGAGAGGCAACCGGAAAACAAGAGTAATGAAGTCATTTCCTGGTTTCTTTGCCTAATTTGAAGAGATGGGGCTGTGGAACCTCGCTCCAGCCTGAGCAGCGATGTGCTGGCGGAGTCCAGCATGGTCAAGATGAACGGCTGCCCCTCACTCCCGGCTCTGCCCTGCCTGGTGTGACGTGCCTCATCTTTCCTCAGACACCAGGTGTCTTTCCACACTTCCATGCTGTGTACCTGTTCTTCTCCCCACCCCTTCCCTCCTCTTCCTCCTCAACCTAGCTCCAAACCCAGACTCAAAAGTCACCCCCTAAGCCGGGCGTAGTGGCGCACGCTTGTAATCCCAGTTCTTGGGAGGCTGAGACAGGAGGCCTCCGCAACTTAGTGAGACCCTGTTTCAAAATAAAGGATAAAAAGTATGGCTGAGGGTGTAGCTCGGAGGTAGAATGCTCCTGGGTTCAATCCCCAGTTCCGCAAAATAAAAAGTCACCTCTTCCATACAGTCCTCCCTGAGCTGCAGTGCCATGTCCAGTGCTCCCTGCTCTGGGTCTGGGAGCCTCCACACCCTGTGCCCTGACACCCCCGCTTGGCACATCCCTCACTTGCAAGGTATTTCTCTGCCTCCCAATGGCCTCTCCTGCTAGACTGGAAGCTCTCTGAGGGCGGGAACTACGGCACAGGTATCACCACTTCCTCAGTGTAGACTGTAGAACTGAGCAGGCCTCCAGGGCCAATAAATGCGGTGTGGGGATAAGGTGGGGCCCAGATGGAAGGCACCACCCTCTAAAGTCATTAACCCCAAGGGGTTTGGCCACAATATCTCCTTGAAGGTTCTCAATGGGATGGGGATGTAAAAGGATACGTCCAAACCAATGGTTTTCTGAAAATCCCAGCAATTTGGATATTCTGTTTGTGACCTGAAAGCTGTAACCAACTCTAGTGGGACCTGGGGTGACTTTGGAATCAGGCAGAATCAGACACAGAGTCCAGTTGGCTGCCTTGCTACGTGGCCTTGGGCAAGTTAGACAACCTCTCTGAGTCTTCCCCAACCCCCTCCACCCGACCACCACCACCAAAAAAAAATTCATATGTTGAAACCGAATCACCAATGTGATGGTGTTAAGAGGTGGGGGTTATTAGATCATGGGAACAGAACCCCATGAATGGAATTCTTCTGGAAGAAGCCGCAGAGAGCTGCTGGCCCCTTCCACCATGTGAGGACACAGCAAGAAGGCTTCATCTGCAAACCAGGACAGTGGCCCTCATCCTCACCAATTCTGTATCTTGCAGCCACCTGCACCTTGCACTTCCCAACCTCTAGAACTGAGTGGCACAGTCTGTTGTTTATAAGGCACCCAGTTTATGGCATTTTGTTATAGCAGCTGGAACAGTCTGATACACCCTCCTTGCAGAAACAGCTGCTGTGAGATTTCAGATCACGTGGCACTCCATCTTTCCATCTGTAGATGAGGCAAACATGCTCTTAGCTTAGATCGCTCCTCAAGCAATGAGCATATGTAAAAAAAAATTAATATTTATGATGAACGTGGTTTATTCACAGTGTCATGTAAATGTGAAATAGTCATGCCATTCTTTCTAAACAATGTAGGAATAACCATCTGTCATTTCTAAAAGGATTAAGAGATTGGCATCTATTAAGGATCCGCTATAAGCAGAGGAAGCCAATGCTGGCGTCGCAGCCTGTCTCCCCTCTGCAAGGGGGCGGGTCTGTACTCTGCTCTCCACTGCCCACTGGTCCCCAGCTTTGTATGTCACTGTCAGGATGTGCCAGGAGAGGGGCTCATGAAATCCTACCAGGACATCTTAAAGCTGATAATACAAACCACATTTGACTGATGGGGAAACTGAGGCTCAGGAAGGTTTTTTTTTCTGAGTCCAAATCCGGTCCGGTGCTCCCCACCCACCCTTACCCATGATGCTGCAAGAAGGAAAGTAGCATGTAGACAAGGTGGAGCCAGGTGACCACAGGTGTTTTCCAGGTGTGAGAGTCTCCAAGGCTATAGGAGGAATAGCAAGGGCTGAGAACCCCTGGTGCATGCACCCCTCTTCAAGTTTCAGAGGGAGGAAGGGGAGATGAAGGAAGGGGAAATTGTGACTATTGGAAAGATGACAGAAGAAATCAGATTGATGACACATTCCTATAATTATACACAATGGTGTAAAAGCGTCAGTGTCTTTGTCCACATAGAACAAAAACAACTATGATCAAGTGCTCTTGGGAGTTCACTCTCAGGGGGCTCTCAAGGTTAAAGCAGGGTGACCATGCATTCCAGACTACCCACAGTTTAACCAAACTGTCCCCCAAATAATGGTGAATCGTAGCCCCGCTCACTCTCAAAAGTATACAGTCATCCCATCACCATTCTATGGCAACCCAATAGGGTCCGCTGGAAGCTTTGTCAATGTCTTGGTCAAATCACAATCGATGAGGGTGAAGTCCAGCCATTGGTAGCTTTGGTAAACTTTCCCCAGTGAAACCAACGTTCAAGGCCACTGTCCTAAATGGCAGGCATAACCCTCCCTGGTGGGCACAGGTGAATCAGGTCAATGGATGGGAGCAGCAGGTGGACCCTGCTAGTCCTGAGCCACCTGCCTTCAGGATAATTGAGGCCGCAGAGGAGGGAGCAGGAAGCTGGTCCAGCAGGCTCCATGGGTGACCACTGTCCCCACCAGTCACTCTGTTTGTGTTGACTTACTGCCTGCTGGAGAAAGGATTCGCGGCTCCCTGGCAGCTCACGTAGGTGCCAGCTCAGCAGTGAACAGGTAATTAGTGCTCATCTTGCTCCAGAGAGAGGCAGGGAGAGAAGTCACCCGTTTCACCTTGAAGCAAAGAAGGAGAATCCAGAGAGACAGACTTTTCCACACATTTTAGAGAGGTTCTGCCAGCGAATTCCATCGAGACGCTCAGAGTCAGGTCCCTGGCACGGATCGGCCCCAGAGCCCAGGGTAGAAACGTGTCCTGTGCAGGGCTTCATGAACAGATTGTCTCCAAATCTGCGCCTCTCCTAATTACTGCTGCGGAGTAAGTCTCTGGCCTCTCACCACACACCAGGGAGGTTCCTGGGAAGAGAAGGGCCTGCCATCTCCTTGTCCCCACCACGGAGAGCAGAGTGTCCCCAGGCAGCAACCATGGGTTTTGAATTAGTTTCGCAGCTCTGACACTTAACTCCTAACTGGAAAGCATTTCAGAGAACAGAAAGCGCAGGTGGAGGCTCGAGAGAGGGCTCTTCCTAAAGAGGGGCAGCGAACGAACGGCACCACAGCTGCACCCAGAGGGGGGCGGCAGCTCCCAGATACATCTTAACTACTACCTCACACCTGTCGATGTTTATCAAGCCGCAAACTACATAGGTGAAAATCTTTTCAATGATGTATTAGGAAAACCTCTTTCATGGACTACTATTTGGGCAACTTCAAAGGGGGATTTAACAATCATTTGCGGATTTAACAATCACAATTTTGACTGAGAAGTAAGAAATATATTGCCATATCTCACATATGCATACACACAATTTTTAGCTATGTGCACCATCACCAACAATATCACACACACACACACACACACACACACACACACACACACACACACATCTCACTCTTGGAATTTTCAAACCTTTGGTGTTTGCCAACCTGAAAAATGAGAAGGATTATCTTCATGTAGTTTCAATTAGAATTTCTTATTAGAAAGGCTAAACAACCTTCCATATGCTAAAGAAACAGCCTTACTTCCTTTTCTGGGGAGTCTATTTCTATCTTTTGCCTGCTTTTCTTATTGACTTGTAGGAGTTCTTTCTTTATTAGAGAAATCAACCCTTTCTCTGTGATATTTGTTTGGTTTTTTAAATTTTATGATGCATTTAGGTAAGTCTATCTGAATGTATTTGAATGTATTAATATTTTCTTTTGTGATGTCTGGGTTTTGTGTCATTACTTTAGAAAGCCTTATAAGGAAAATATCTTTCATCATTTCTTGTATAAGACCTTAAAGGGACTGAGCCAGACCAGAAATCATTCAAAAGAAAAATATTCAAAGAAACCTATGAGCTAATTGTCCCTCTTTCTGTATGTAAAAATCGTGGTACCCCCAATAGATAGCTGAAAAAAACAGATCTTCCATTTTTCAGGGTGGTACACAGTGGATCTTCCCACTGGAGGGACTGTTTCTCATAAAATGTCATAATCAAGCCGGGTGTGGTGGCGTACGCTTGTAATCCCAGTACTTGGGAGGCTGAGACAGGAGGATCCGGGTTCACGGCCAGCCTCAGCTACTTAGTGAGGCCCTCTGCAACTTAGTGAGACCCTGTTTCAAAATAAAGAATAAAATAGGGCTGGGGGTGTAGCTCAGAGGTAGAATGCCCCTGGGTTCAATCCCCGGTACCACAAAAAAAAAGGCATAATCCAGAACTCCCAGCTCCTGCGTGATTAAATTCCTCAGCTTGTTGAGGTCTTGCTTATTTCTGAAACATTCTAAAAATCCTTCTAAGACTAAGGGGATCTCTGCCTGTCAAACCAGCAGCTTCCAGTATGCTGGGGTCTTCCAGAAAACTCCAATCTGTAATAGTTACATTAAACAAGTGAGAATCCCTGAGTGAAGATGTAGCATGCCGGGTTGTACCATGGAAAGATTCCATGGAATTGAATGAGATTCCTTTAGTGGCTGTTGAGTTGCCTGTACTCATCTGTTTCCAGGGATTCCTATGTCCACTGAACCCTGCCTCACCAATGCCCACCATATCGGCCCTATCCCTACAACAAGGATTTTGCCTCGGTTTCCTGCTTGGTCTCCATATATACCTCTAGACATGAATATCTGCCCTGAAGCCTGGCACAGTAGTAGGAAGCAGGTCCGCTGTGCACAGGTTACCTCCACCACTGCATCTATGAGACTGTGGTTTTACCACTTGCCTGAGCTCCATGAAGCAGAACACACAGAGACCCCAAGCTAGATGCAGCAGGTTTATTAATTACAAATAGGTATCAAGGGCCAACAGAAACCCAGGATTCATGATACACCAGTCCCCAAGGCTCTCGGAAGCTTCCTACAGCAGACAGAGTCTCGCCTGTGTGTGCTCTGCTTGCACCACAGCGGAGGGTCCCCAGAGAGCAGGTACCCTGGGCTTCATGCCCTGGGAACCATAAGACTCACTGGGATAAAGCAGTGAAGGACATCCTGATTCTAGGACACAGGACCACTGCCCAGCTGTCCCAGCCAGCTCCTCTTCATCAGAAGAGTCTGTGTTCCCAGCACACACTACAGCTATTCTTTTTTATATATACTTTTATTGGTACATTGCAATTATACATCATAGTGAGGTTCAAAAGGATGCAAACATACATGCACACAGCACTTGGCTGCAGTATTCTTGAGAACTACACGCAAGAAAGAGGGGAGAGCTGTGTCGCTCCCTGAGGCCACCCAGAGAACGGGCCTGCAGGCAGCCTAACATCACACCTGCCCCTGCTGACACCTCCTGTCAGTCTAGCCTCCCCCCACAGCTAGTCCCAATTCAAGGGTAAAGAAAAGCCACTCTGGAGAATGATAACAGACTGCATGTTTGGGAAACAGGACTCTACCCAACTGAGTTGGTCTACCAAGGAGAGGACAAGCGGTCTGTGGAGGAGTAAGACTGGGGTTAAGGATGGGTCTACCCTTTACCAGTTGTGCGGGCTTGGGGAAGTGGTTTGGCCTCGGTTTCTTTCATTGTAGAATGGGGATAAGAGTAGCCCTGACTTCATAGTATCACAAAAAGATATGCAAGTATACCACTGAGGGCGCTACTCAACACACAGTAAACTCAGGGGATCGGGGTTGGAGGTTGCGTGGTCCTGTTGCACCCCACTGTGTGGGACGCATGGAGATGCTGGAGAAACCGAGGGGACAGGACAGGTGTGCGTCTGATGGTGATAATTGAACCCAGAGCCTCCTTTGAGCATCAAACCAGAGACGCACAGGAACTGAAGCTGGATTTTGCCTTTTTGACTGGCACCTGTGTCCCCCTTGCAGGTCCCCAAAGCCTCTGAGCTTCCAACCCAGACCCCAAGCTCAGTGACCAGGCATCTTGAACCTTCTGTAGGTCCTGCAAATAGGGTCCGTCCCTTTCCCAGTCCTCTTCACCCAGTCTCCAGGGCATCTTTTGCTTCTCTGACCTCCTCCCCTCCAAAAACTCCTGGCCATTCCTGAAGTTTGCACAGTGTAGAAACACTGCCCTAAACCCATCTTGTGTTAGAGACTGTATAGTTCCTAGATCAGAGAATGCATAGCCTGGAAGATCCATTATTTGTGCAGGAGGAAGTTCAAGCTCAGAGCAAGGGTGAGATTCTCCCAAGGACAACAGCTAGCTGGCTGCCAACCCAGAGGCTGTGCTTGCTGACTCCCTGCCCAGTGCTCCCCGCCAGCCCGCTGTGGCTCCCAGACCACCTGTCTCCCACTTCCTTGGGGGAGTTTCCTGGTGAGAACTCTACTTTTTAATTCTATCCAGGATGAAAAGAGAACAGGTTGACTTTGTAATGTCATCAAATATTAAGCTTGATTTTTTTTTTCCCAGCTACTGACATCCAAAGTGCCAGTGAGCTTGAAAGCCCCAGTGGAGCCTGTTGGCTGTGCTAATCGGGTCAGGGTTTGCAGCTAGCGAGGAGGGGCAGCCCCTCTCAACGCAAGCAGGGGGGCCTGCAGAGCTGGTGACCACGGGAAGCCAGGGACAGGGCACCAGCCGATAAAGACAGACGGGGGTAAGGGTTCGCCATTAAAATTTTAAACCTCGAGCACTCCATGACCACACGTACTTGAAATGCCGTCCCTGGGAGATAGGAATCAAGAGGCGGTTAAGGTTATTGTGTGAAGTTGCCAAAAATTGAAGACATAATGCATCACTTGTCCTTTGGAAATTTTTTTGAAAGAAAAGTTCCCCATGACATGGAACGCACTGAGCCAAAGGAGTGGGGGAGGGAAGTCAACTTTTCTCACTCTTTTCCTGAGAGTAACAATGACGTCTCATTGTTGTTGGAGAAGGTGGACTGAGAAACATCACTGTAGTTAGAAAGCTGGGCTGGGGGCTGGGGGCTGGGGGGCCAGGGCGGTGGAGAGCATGTGCTTTGCATGTGCTAGATGCTGGGTTCAGTCCACAGCACTCTGGGGGGGGGGGAATGGACTCTGAGGTTAGAAAAATATGGCTTTGGCCTCTGGCTTCATCCATCTTTTTCACTAAGCAGGTATGATAACCTCTCTGAATCTTGGAAGTCCCATCTGTAACCTGAGGTTGGTAACACCTTTGTCGAAGGACTGTTTTGTTTTGTTTTGTTTTATTAATATACTTTTATTGTTGCATTGTAATCTTGCATCATTTTGAAACTCAGAGTGACAGAGACATACATGTACACAGCACCCCCCACCTCCCACCACACATCCTCCCCTTCCTGTACATGATATTAAGCTTGGTATTGATAATTTTGTATGTGTGCATTACATCAATGGAAGTGTTTGCTTCATCTAGTCTCCATCCCCCCACCACCACCCTGCTCTAGACCTCTCCATCGCTCCACTGGGGTTCCCCCTCCTTTATCTGGAATCCCTCTTGTATCTAGATTTCCCATATTCTAGCTTCCACATCTGAGAGAAAACATACGATCCTTCACTTTCTGTGACTGGCTAATTCACTTACCTTAATGCTCTCTAGCTCCATCCATTTTCCTGCAAATGACATAATTTTGTTCTTCTTTATTGCTGAGTAGAATTCCATTGTGTGTATATCCCATAATTTTGCAATCCATTCATCTGTTGCTGGACACCTAGACTGGTTCCATGGTTTGGCTTTCTTGAATTGTGCTGCTATGAACATGGATATGAACGGATCACTATAATATCCTGAGCAGATTACATGACAGAGCACCTGGGACACACCCGACCTCAATGAGGGCCTCGTGAGCACTCTTTTAGAGCTTAAAATGTGCTTTGTGGTTTACTTATTTAAATGCCTTAATTCCTCCTACAGAATAACTGAGTCCCAGATGGCAAAGCGACTCACCCATGGCCCTCCACAGAATTGAATATAAGTCTTACCTTTCCCCACATCAAGGTATCACTCAGATATCCCCTCCTTCTTTCCCCCCACAAGTACGACATCCCCTAAATATTTGGTGAGAAGTGTGTGAGAGGGGCGGCAAGGGGACCACGGGCCACTGTCAATGATGCTGAGAACCTCTGCTGTCCAGGGCAACACTGATACCCAACCCTGGGAAGTAAGCATCCCTGTGTAGCCTCCCCCAAGGAATCACGGCCAGTGGGTGCAGGTAACAGGGAAAGAGAGGGGACAGGACCGCAGAGGCGCTGGCAAGGAACCACGGACAGGTAAAGGTGCTTTGCTTTGACAGTTTTCCAACAATTGCAGAAGAAGAGAAACCACAACAGCTCTGGCTAAAGTGTGGAACCAGGGAGCGAGAGGGAAAGTGCCATGAGCCAAGAAATGTGGGGCTGCAGAAGAGTCCATGGGAACCCATGCTGCTCCGAGTGGCGGGGAGCAGGGCCCCAGCCAGCTGCCCACCCGGGATAACAGAGGCGTCACCTTCAGTGTAGCTATAGCTAAGTGTCACGCTTCCGTTTCCTCGGTCATCTGTCTTGATGGAAATTTTCTGGTCTTTGCATTGCCAAGTGCGAATAGAATTTAAGTAGCTATTTTTCATGCACTTTTGTGTCATTCTGGGATGTGTCCAGTAATTAAAATATTTTCTTCTCTGCCAGGTTTGGTGGCGCACGCCTGTAATCCCAGTACTTGGGAGGCCAAGACAAGAGGGTCACAGGTTCAAGGGCAGCCTCAGAAAGTTAGCGAGACCCTCAGCACCTTAGCAAGACTCTGTTTCAAAATAAAAAATAAAAAGGACACACACGCACACACACAATTTCTTTGTCCTCTAAGAAGCCGGGGCATGGGGAAAAGCCATGTGCCCCCTACTCTACCACCCTATTGGTGACTCTGATTTTATTGCTACACAGCCCTGGACCCTGATTCCACCTACTGAACTCCTCCAGGCAGGGAGCCTGGCCTCAGGAAGCATGCATTCTCACTAGAAGACAGATCTGAGCCTTGGAATGAGATTATGTATGAACAGGAAATAAAGAGATGGTACCAAGAGAATCAGGGAATGAGGGAAGACAGAGAGTATCCAGGGACAACTCGATCTGATCCTCCAATAGGACACACGGAGACCCTGGGTGGACCAAAGAGGAAAAGGGATCTGTCCAAGGCCACCCAGCTGGTTTGCACTGTAACAAGGACTAGAAGGAACCTGTCCTGACCAGCGCCCTGTGTGCCTCCTGCTGCACTGGGCAGCTTCTTGTTGGTGACAGAAGGACCTGAGGAGGTTCCATCATCCTCTTGTGCAGATGAGACCCTCCCCGGGCCCAGACCAACCCCTCAATCAGAAAGAACCAGAGCCTGTATCTGGGCGTGGCTTTGCCTTGTGCTGTGTGCAAGACCCTGGGCTACTCCCTCTGCCTCCTGGTCTCCACTTCTGCAGCTGAACACCTGGGAGTTTGCTGCTGCGCCACAGTCCAGGCCAGAGCTACTGTCTGTAAGAATGGCCCAGCACATTGTCCAGTCCAAAGAGCGTGCCGTCCACCCTGGACCCAGATGTTGCCATGCTCTGAGCACTGCGCTCAGCTTATGCTAGCGTCTTTCCATCTCTCTCAGCATGCTATTAAGTCGATACTACCCTTACCTCTATCCTACAGTTAAGAGAAACTGAGGCCCAGAGAGGCTAAATCACCTCCCCAAGACCTACAAGTGGGGAGGGCAGACCCGGACTTAACCCCATACCTACCTGATGCTGGTAAATTCTTAATCCTCTCCCTTGTGCCAGCCTGTTCCTTCAACATCATGACCTCCATGTGAACCCCATTTCCTCATTAAGAAAACTGAGCTCAGAAAAAGTGAGCGACACCGGGCATGGTGGCGCACGCTTGTAAGCCCAGTACTTGGGAGGCTGACACCCGAGGATCCGGGTTCACGGCCAGCCTCAGCTACTTGGTGAGGCCCTCCGCAACTTAGTGAGACCCTGTTTCAAAATAAAGAATAAAAAATAGGGCTGGGGGTGTAGCCCAGAGGTAGAATGCCCCTGGGTTCAATCCCCAGTACCGCAAAAAAAAAAAAAAGAAAGAAAGAGTGAGCAACTCACTGAAGAACAAGAAGCCCATGTCAGCAACTAGTGGATTCGTGAATCCATTGGTGGGACCCGGAGATCTTGTTTTAAAGAAACCTGCCAATTCCAGTGTGTTCTGATGCTGTGGCTTACTTCTGTGTCTGTGTGGGCGTGCGCACACATGCATGCTACTAGGGATTGAATCCAGGGGCATTCTACCTCTGAGCTACATTCCCAGCCTCTTTTTTTTTAAAAACAGAGTCTCACTAGGTTGCTGAGAGTCTCACTAAGTTGCTGAGGCTGTCCTCGAACCTGCAATCCTCCTACCTCAGCCTCCCAAGTACTGGGATTACAGGTGTGTGCCACCATGCCCGGATTGTGGCTTACTTCTAATTGGGGTGGAGGGTACCGTTGGGTCAGCAAAGCATAGGATCTGAGGAGCATGAGCTGGTGGGAGAAAATAAGGATTTGAGGGCCATGGTTCTTGACCCTCTGGAGTTTGTGGCAGCCGTGGAATTAAATGATAAAAGTTCCATTGGTGCACATGACAAGATTAGAAGATTCCCAAAGATGCTCGATGCTCAGTAAGGATTACCATCTTGTTCCAGACATGGTAGAACCCAGTCTCACCATATCTATTAAATAGCCACATTAAGGACACTGTCCCCCACCCTGGTTTTGCCTTGCAGCCCAAAAAGGATTTGGAAGGAGGGTTGCCACTGCCCGAGTCACCTTATGCATTCACAGGCCAAAGCTCTCCAGTGTCCCCAGACACATGGATGTTCTTGCAGCTGGGCTCCAGTGCCCTTACCTTTGACCTTCAGCTCACTGACGGCTCCAGCCCCATATCTGGTCTGCTGGACAGGGGCCATGATGATGTCTATTGGCATTTGTAACAAAAATAAATAAATAAATCTTACGCATGGAATCAAACCTACATGGTGAACCTGGAAGGTGTTTCTGGCATGACATGTCCAGGGACCCATAGAGAAGAGCCCTGGTCCACAAAGGGCTGAGGAAGGGTGTTCCCCAAGGCCTGAAGGGACACCTGGGCACTGGGTCCCCTCCCCATCCTGGTGGGGGACTTCAGCAGCCTCTCCTGGACTCTGCAGAAGGGCTGAAATCCTGCTAACGTGACCACAGCAGGCCAGAATCCTCCAGAAAAGGCTGTCTGCCAGGGGACTTGATGATTTGTAATCAAATCGTGTTTCATTAAAGAGAAAGTGTCCAGAGGTTTCCTGTTGGCTGCATCCTCACGAATTAAAGATAATGGAGTTAACAGAGAACAATTGTAAGTCAGATACCAACAGGTGAAATGAGCCCACGGAAACCATCTCTTTGGATGCTCACGTGCGGCCTGCGGGTCCTGCTCCATGGGAAGAGAGCTGGTTCCATCTTGCCCAGGAAGGCTGGGTTCACATTATCACTTGTCAGGTGACCTGCTGTCCCAGTTTGCCCTCTGGGAAGGGGGGGGTCCCAGAGCACAGGACCACGGCGCTCAAGTCAGAAAAATTCTGGACAAATTGGGACAAGCTGAGCTTTCCATGGTCCCCAGTTATGTTGACATTCTGGGATTTTTCTTGTGAGTTATTGGATTGGAAGGACCCATGAGCCTACAGGAGATGTGTCCTGAGTCTGGTTGTGTTTCCAGCACACAGAAGGGACTCTACAGGGCTGTCCTGTCCCATGCTCCTGGCCACACGTGATCAGACCAGGCCCTAGGGGACCTCAGAGTTCCATGCTAGTGAAGCCTCTGGAGATGTTATTACCACGACCCTCGCCATACGCCAGGCGCAGGTTTCTGTCTTCCAGATGAATAAATCAGGGCCAAAGCAGCTTTGTGATTTTCTATTGTTTTTATATATATACTTTTATTGGCACATCGTAATTACACATCATATGAGGTTCCAAGTGCTAGAAACACGCATGCGCACGGCACTGGTGTGTTTACCTGGATCCACTCCCTCCCTCCCTGTCCTAACCATGTTGTTGAGATTGGTGTTGACAACTTGTTTATGTACATAGCATTATTTGAACTGTTTCCTTCATCAAATCTCCTCCCCCACCAACTCCCTCCCTAATTCCCTTCCAATATTTCACTAGTCTCTCTCCTCATTTATCTAAAGTCTCTTTTGTTTCCCAATTTCTCTCTAGCTTCCACATATGAGAGAAAGCATAGGACCCTTTCTGAGACTGGCTGATGTCACTTAGCATAACATTCTCAACTTCCATCCATTTTCCTACAAATGATATAATTTTGTTCTTCTTTATGGCTGACTAGAATTCCACTGTGTGAATAGACCACAGTTTTGTTATCCATTCATCTGTTGACAGACACCTAGGCTGACTCCTTAATTTAGCTATTGTGAATTATGCTGCTATAAACATGGATATGCATCTGTCATTATAATATTCCAACTTCAATTCTTTTGGAAAGATACCAAGCAGTGCTAGCATTGTGGTTTTCTTGAGGCCACACAGAGCTGAGACTCCACCCTCTGTCTGTCTACTCCAAGCCGGGTGGGCCCCTGGCTGCATCGGGCTGCCATGTGACCCACACACCCAGGTGTAAACCCATGTGGCCACAGGCATGTGAGCGCACGTCTCTAATGAATTCATGCTGCCCTCTCCATAAAACACCTGCTCACCGCCTGCCCCGTTTGTGCAGAGCTCCCCACTTCCTGTGTGCCCCTTGAGGCCCACGAAGGACAACATTCTGCAACCCGGGTCCAGGTATTAGCCCCACCCCACATAGGGAAGCACAGGCCCCAGCATCATCAGACTCAATCCTTGTACTCCCTCCTTCTTCCCAACAACTACCCAGGAGGAAGAGGAGGACCTGAAAGGACAGACAGGCAGAGGGAAGGACAGGCTACCGCAGCCTGCCAGAGTCAGGGGCTCCCTGGAGCAGAAACCCCCGAAGCCAGGCATTCTCTGAGGTCCAAACTGGGCCAGAGAAACCCAGAACTCCAGCCAAGAGGGATGGAAACTCAGGAGGAAATGGGGCCTGGGAGGAGGTGGCAGCGTGTGATTTTTAATTTACTTTTTCTTGCCCTGAGACAAAAATTAATTTGACTTGGGAAAAAAAAGTAACTTTTCACTTGACTTTTGAAAGTAAAATTTCTGCAACTCTTTTTCCATTTAACAGAACATTTCCTCAACTTCTAAGGCATAATGTTAATATGCACCAAAGATGGAGAATTCCCTGGGCTCTGCTCGCATATCACTGAACTGATTTTTTTTCCTAATTTCCTAGTAATACTGGCTGGGTTATGCTAACAGGAGAGTTAACAGCTAATTTTGCTACAGGGAAGATAATAACAGGAAATGATCTTTAATAATGAATTAAATAGATTCCTTGGATCCTGATTCCTTTTATTAGATAAGGTCAATGGCATCTTAAATGAGCAAATCTATCCTAGGCTGCAACAAGAAATGGAGAAAATTGTCAAGCAGGCTCCCAGGATAAGTCACCAACTCTAAAGATCAGAACACAGATGGTAAGGAGTCAGATACAGTGGGGACATCATGAACTGCAGGCTCAACACTCACACAACTATGCTGGCTGTGTGACGTTGAGCATGGGCCTGACCTCTCTGAGGTTATCTCCTGAGCTGTTTATGGGATGCTAATTCCTGCTTCATGGCGCTTCCTGATCCATCACATTTGCCCCTTCATTATGCAAACGGTACAACTTACAGATCAGTGTCAACGTGCATGGGGTCATTGAGCCTGCTGAATCACCTCCCTTAATACAGCCCATCCAGCGGGGTCAACCCCGCGTCCAACAAGGATGGTCTTGCACTTGGCAAGAGGGAGGATTAGGATGCTACAGCTGGTCTTCTGACTCCAGTTAATCTCATCGGTATCATCCTTGTCCTTTGAGCTAGTTGTCTTTTTTTTTAGTCATGCAGATTTTTTAATAACACGTTTTTCAAGACACATCCATCAACCTATGTGTCAATATTTATTTATTAGTCATGCACATGTTTCTACTTTATTCATAGCATCCATATATAGCACACTGCAAAATAGAATGCATGGATACAAACTAAATGTGAACTGAAGCTCTAATGTTTTCTTACTGGGAGAGGGAGAAGTAGCTAAACTGGAGGAATGGGGAGAGATGCAGATGGTCATACAAATGACTGGGGCAGCTAGAACTCTTTTCGTTAAAAAGGAAGTAGAGGCTGAGGAAGTTAGAAGTTTGCTCAAAATCATAAGGAACTTGCCTCTCCAGGCTCCCCACCTGGTTCACTTTTCACTGTATAGAGTGGAGTTGGTATAGATGCCAGCAAGCCCTAGGGAGCCACCAAGAGTGTTTGAGTGAGGGCAGGGCCAAACAGCCTGCTTCAGCCCACTTGCCTCAGTAACTTACCCAAGCAGGGAGCTTCGGCCCAGCCAAGAGACTGGCTGGCTCAGATCCTCTCAGCCAAAGCTCCTGCGTGAAAGAGCTGGTTCTCAGAAGTTTCCATAATTACATTTTTTTTTTTTTGCAGCACTGGGGATTGAACCTGGGGCATTCTACATCCGAGCTACATCCCCAGCCCTATTTTTAATTCTTTATTTTGAAACAGGGTCTCACTAAGTTGTGGAGGGCCTCACTAAGTAGCTGAGGCTGGCTGTGAACCTGCGATCCTCCTATCTCAGCCTCCCAAGTACTGAGATTACAAGTGTGAGCCACCACTCCCAGCCATAATTACAATGTTTTAAAGCAAACAAATACACACCCGAGTGGGAGGCCTCCCTATTTATTTGGCTCATTAGAGGGAATCCACTGAGAGGATGTTTAATGTACCCCCCTTTTTGTTTTCTTTTAGTAATACTAATTGACATTTTCTTTTGACATTTTATTAGGAGCTCATCTTTATTTTTACTGTGCTTTCAATAAGATACCAAGGCAAAGCATCGCACTCTTCCCCATCAACCAGGGGGAATCTGGCACCGCAAAAAGAGCAGCTTCCGGGGAAGTCCCAGGGCGAGGTGCCAGCTGCCAGCCTGATGCAGGGAGGGGAGGGGGCTGCACGCACACTGACCACTTGCAGACTGCCAACTTGCTGCCTGGCTGCTGAGAGCGCTGGTTCTGCTCCACCAGCTCCCAGAGAGGCCATGCTCAGCACTCCTGCAGCCCCCGCTGATATTGCATCCTGAGTATCAAAAAGGACACAAGAACCAGTTGACACCCCAGCCCTTCTGCGGCTTCCTGATGTCTGCCACTCACCCCCAAGAAGAGCCGAGAAACTGCCGTCTCAATTCAGGCCAGCGAGTACTTCCTTTCCGAGAATCCAGAATGTATCCTGGCTCAGCAACTTGGAATCCAACACATCCAGGTGCGAGTCGTCATTTTGAGCCTCCATTTTCCATTCGTTAAGTGGAGATAAATACCTACTTTTGGAGTTGTACTAATAATGAAGTCAGAAAAATACATAATGTACCTAACACAACATCAGATGCATTCGTATGTCTCGGGAAGATCTATTGAGAGCATAGGACAGTCAAGGAACTTAAGGCTAGGACATAGTAGGTACATAATGAATTTTTCTAACAGACACTATAAAAACTTTTTCTTACCCAGCCATGGTGGCACATGCCTATAAATCCCAGTACTTGGGAGGCTGAGACAGGGGGATCATAGGTTCCAGGCCAGCCTCAGCAGTGTAACAAAACTCTAGGCAACCTAGCAAGACCCTGTTTCAAAATAAAAGCTAAGAAGGGTTGGGGGTATAACTCAGAGGTAGAATGCCCCTGGATTCAATCCCCAGCACCTGATCACCCCCAAAAACATAAAAACCTCTTCCTTAGTGTAAGAGAGAGAGGCAGATGGAAACACAAATTACTGTAATATATGGCTGGCTCCAAGTTTGGGCAGTAGGGAGCCATTGAAGACCTTTGAGCGGAGGAGGGTGATGAAGATCTGTATTATAAACAGAGAACCATGTAGGCTTTTTTCCCCTTGTCAGTATTCCCTAAACAATACAACATAACAGTCACTTAGACAGCGTTCCATTGTATTTGGTATTACTAGTAACCTAGAGATAATTTAAAGTATACAGGAGGATGTGCATAGGTTATATGCAAATATGATGCCTTTTATATGAAGGACTCGAACATTCTTGGATTTTGGTATCTTAGAGTGTCCTGGCACAAATCCCCCACAGATCCTGAGGGATGACTATATTAAGTTTAGCATTTATTATTATTTTATTATATTTTTAAGATTATTTATACCAATTTCCTTATCTTTTTTATAACATAGTTACTAGAAAATTTAAAATCGCATGTGTAGCTCATGTTGTGTTTGCCGGACAGAGAATGGCTGGACACAGTAGCAACATCTGGGCCATTTCATTCCAGCCAAGCTGCCGCTGTCCTCTCAGCCCGGCCCTGCCTCCCCTGATACCATTTCACTGAGTAATTAAAATGCCTTGAAGCACAGAGCCGGCTCCTGAGTGTGCTTGACGATGCTCAGAGAGTTTTGCAAAGTTGTTTCAGCAGGAGACATCCAGGCAGTGTTCTCAAACACCCGTGTCATCCGGGGCAGGGATCTGGCCAAAGTGCCTGGCTCTCAGCCCCATGATCCAGGGGCAGTAGTTCACACATGCCCCGCAGCAACTATTGCACAAGGTAAATTAAAAAGCAACCAGGATTTTCCTCTCCAGCTGGTACCAAATGGATTGACCGTGGACTATGTCCTTTGTGGAGAGCTCTGTGAAGCCTGCGGGATCTATCCCAACAGATCCCGGGCATGATGCTTCCAGGGATGGAGTAGACAAAGCAGATACTGTTTTGATAGTACTTGGCTTCGGTCTGCAGGCCCTGGGCTCAGACTTGAAATTAACAACAATGCTGCTGACCTTCTGGGTGGGGACTTTGAACCTATGCCTCCCCTGTTCTCCATCAACAGAATATGGGAGCTGGATTGCATTGCCTGGAACATTCTAGAGAAGGCAGGTTCCCAGAGTGGGTAAGTACGTGTTTAGCAGTCAGCAGAATCACAGTTCAAGTCTAGATTCTGACACCTACCGGCTTATGGTCTGAGGCAAATTACTCAGCAAGGGTTAGCCCTGTTTCCTGTCTTGTAAAATAGGAATGCAGACCATGGAAATCTCATAGGCTGTTGGGGTAGTTAGATTAAACAGTGGGAGAAAGATGTGTAGTGCAGTATTTGGCACCTAGTAAGTGCCAAATAAAGCCATCTAATAAATAAAGACTTCATGGTTTGTTTTGGAAACATGAGTCCAGCCTCAGAAGGCTTGGACCATGCTGGGCTTTGACATCTTTTCCAGCTGCTGCTAAGCGACTCGGTCTGAGGGTTTCGGCTGCTGCTTCCAGGCGCAGAGGCCTGCACCCGGCAGAGACACAGGGTGGAGGGGTCTCTCTCTGGTGGTACGCCCAGACTGAAAGGACACTGCTGTCCCACTGGGCACAGCTGGAGCTGGGGGCACAGGAAATCTGGATGGGAATAATTCTTGCACTTTTGTTTTAGAAATTTATCATTATTACAATTTTCTCATTTGTGAAAATGAGCGATTTCAGCGATCACATTGTGTGTGTGTGTGTGTGTGTGTGTGTGTGTGTGTGTGTGTTACTGGGGATTGAACCCAGGGACATTCTACCTCTGAGCTACATCCCCAGCCCTATTTTTTATTCTTTATTTTGAAACAGGGTCTCTCTAAGTTGCGGAAGGCCTCACTAAGTAGCTAAGGCTGGCCGCGAACCTGCGATCCTCCAGTCTCAGCATCCCAAGTACTGGGATTACAAGCGTGCGCCACCACACCCAGCTTCAGTGATCACATTTCGAAACTTCACTGTCTTGGGGCAGGAGCAAAATGCCCTCAGGGCTGTCAGCATCAAGTGGCCCCGTGCTCTTAGCTCAAATCTGTGATATTAAGTAAGTATCCCCTCGAATGAGGTCAGGGGAGAAGAAAGATATTTGGAGGTTGCCTTGTCTTTCTGGAACGCTATTTCTTTATTTTCTTTATTATGTTGGGATCCATCATGAACACTACATAATTCTGGAGTTTTTCCTCCTGTTTTGAGGGACCAAAGATGACATTTAATTTCCAAATCATCCTCTCAGATATAGATATATATACCTATATATATTTCCCAAATATTTTCTTAGAAATAGGTCTCATGACCTGGATAGAATTAAATGCAGTGATTAACGTTTATTTTGTTTAATGTTATGAAAGCAGGTTCTACAAATATTATTATTGTGATATCATCTAATTTCTATTATTCTGTTTGGTATTATTATTTAATGACTATGAACATTGGTTGGCTTAGAAAGGAATTAATATTCTTCCTAAAGTTATCTAGCTTATGCTCTCAGTATTTGTGTTAACTGTCATCCTCTCTCCCTGCTTATTTGTCAACTAACAATATTTGAAGATGATTTAGTAAATAAAATTAACTTTCATCATCAAAATTAATTATTGCAATAACTCATACTTCCAACAATTGATAAAAATTTTTAAGTTTTAACAAAAAAAATTCACTCTACCATATTTCTAGAATGCTTACCTATATTTGGAAGTGAATATTTAGATATTAACAATAAATCCAAAAGATATACATTCTCCTATTACCACTTATTGTTATGTAAATTAGATGCAATAATAGCCTACAGGATCATTCAATCACGGATGACTCAAAATTTCACCAATTCCAGAAATAACACGTAACTAGGCATCTGGCTGTTCAGCCATCCAAAGCGGAATACCAAGGTCAGAACCAGACTTGCGTTCATCTCTGCATCCATCAGGGTCCAGCCAGGGAAATAGAAATCGCTCAAACAGAATCCATTCAAAGAACTGGTCATACCTGTATGAGGGTTAATTGTGTGTTCACTTGACTGGATCATGGGTGCCCAGATACTCAGTTAAACATCATGGCGCACGTGTGTGTGCATGCGTGTGTGTGTGTGTGTGCGTGCGTGTGTGTAAACCAGATGGCCATCCGCAGTGTGATCTGACTAGAAACAAAAGGCAGAGGAAGGGAGAATTTCTCCCTCTGCCTGATGGTCTTCAAGCTTTGACATTGGGCCGCTGCCTTTGGACTTGAACTCAGAGTGTAACGCATACAGTTGACTCTCTTGGTTCTCGGGCCTTGGGACCCAGGCTAGAACTATCTCACCTGCCTTCCTGGTCTCCAGCTTGTCTACTGCAGATCTTGTGACTTCTTCACATCCATGATTGTGTGAGTCCTATCTCAGTCTCCCAAGTACTGGGATTACAGGCTTGTGCCACCACATCTGGTTTAATGCAGGTTTTAAACAACTTTTGCCTTTGGGAGGAAATGATTGATGCGCCCCAGTAGCTGGTAATCTGTTGATTTGCATCTGTTGATTTGAAGGAGAGATATTAGGGAAGTTTGAGGTGCATAACCTTGTGCCACTAGTTTAAATGGTCAACAACAGCTGTGTGCTTAGGGGGCATGAGCTTTTTCTAGCAAGAGATAACTGTAAGCACCACTACAGCAATCATTGTAAAGAATTTAGAAAATCCAAAAAATCCAAAAATAGAAGATAATTTTCCCTAATCCTACCACTCAGAGGCTACCACCATTACAGATGATGTTAACTAAAAGGACTAGTCCTTTCGATCCTATTTTTTTGGACATATAATAGACCTCTTTGCCTGCAAATTTGGGACCAGGTTTGGCATGTGGATTTGCATCCATCTTTGTGGTCACAGTGAGAGGCAGAGTGGTAAAAAATGGCCAGGAAACAGCTGGGGTTCAAGACCCCTCAATGCCACATGGGCAAATGACTCATGACTCCTCAGCTTCATAGGCAGTCATTCCCCCACCAATAATGTCATTCTGACATGACACCTGCACACAAGATTGCTGGGAAGATGAGCCTAGGTGTTCCTTATGAAGTCTCAGAGCAGTTCCTAGCCTATTGTAAATGCTATCACCATGAATGTTTATGTTTCCATGGCAACAAAAATGTACACATGAGCATCACTTGAAATGGACACATATCATTCCATTGGATGGATGCATGATGGATGGATAGATGATGGATGGATGGATGGATGGATGGATGGATGGACCTGAGTTATGGATAGATGGATGGACCTGAGTTATTTAACCAATTCCCAATGTTGGATATGTAAAGTCTTTCCAAAGTTTTGCTACTATACCCAATGGTAAACAATCTCGCACGTAAGTCTTTTTGCATCTGTGATTTAACTGACTTCTAGCCTAGAAAATAATTGCGAGATCAAAGGGTAGGAGCTTGTTTAAAGCTCGTGCATGATGCTAAATTGCTCTTTGAAGAAGTTGTGCCATTTATATTTCACTGCCATGGAAGAGACCCTTCAGCCTGGGCATTATCAAGTAATTGTTTCATTGTTATTATTAATGTTACATCCATGCCAAGCAGATGGGCAAGGAATGATGTGTGGTCATTTGCGTTCACATGTTTTCCCTTTGGCTACCTCAGTGAATCTTTTGTGCCCCATTTTTCAGCACTCCCACCACTACCACGCATGTCGTTTTCTGCCCATACATCCTGACACAAACATCGGTTTTCCAGCCATCTTCTGAGAAGCTCAGGAATAGCTGCTCCCAGGGACCTGGGGTCACTGTAGACACCCAACACATGGCCGTCCTCATAGCTCTTGGAATTTGTCATCAAAAGTGGCAGAAGTATAAAGAGGGAAGACAGAACATCTCTGCAAATAATTTGGACAGAAGACTTCTGGAACCAAACCTCTAGATCACCGGGGACCAGTGGCAACTGGAAGGACAGGCAACCTTTGGGAGATCCCAGTTGACCAAATGCCCTGCAGGGCCAAAGACTCCAAGACCACAGGTACACAGGAACCACAGTGACACTCCCCTGAGAAGGTAGCTTTCCAGCTGCGGCTCCTGGGTCCCTTGAGGTTTCCCCGCGGGATACTTGGGTGTTTTATCCCAAGACCAGTGAAAACATGGCCTTTTCAAAACTGCAGCTGTAATTAGTCTATTCAGGATGGAGCCAAGAAAATATCCCCGCAGTATGTCCCAGGCACACAGAGACTGTCCGCAAATGTTTACAGAATAAATAAATCGACATAGTAGGGAAAATTGGTTTGGGATTTGTCAAAAGTTCTGATTGAACTGAACTCTCTTGTCAAGACTTAAGAGATCATTAATGGATGCAAAAATCAATATGTTTTAACTGGCTGTTAGGCACAAGGCACTCTGCTAGATAGGTGGAGACATTCCAGAGAACAAATGATGGTCGCTGCCCTCAGGCTGCTCCCAGGAGAAGGTTGTAGTTAACAAGCAGCCCTGGGATGCAGAAAGATCTGGAGTCAAGTCTCGGGAACCTGATTCAATAGTTGAGAGTGTACAAGCAATTGTTATCATTTAGAGTCTGCATCTCAGTTTTCTCACCTGTGAAATGGGGTACGAACGACCACCGCACAGAGCTGGGTGAATGCCCCTTTGGGGGCATCTGAATGTCCCCAAAGGCTCATGTGTTGAGGGCTTGGTCCTCAGTGCAGCAGTGTTCTGAGGTGGGGCTCTGGGGAAGTGATTGGATCATGAGAGCTCTGATCTCATCAATCAATTAATCCATTAATGGATTGACAACTGAATGGACTATTGGGAGGTGATGGAAACTATAGGAGGTGGAGCCTCGTTGAAAGGACTAGGTCCTTGGGGATGTGCCCTAGGAAAATACACCACCCACTCCCCGCCATGATGTTCTATCTAACCTAAGAACCAAAGCTCCTGCCTGTTTATTCAGGAAGATGAAACAATGCAGTCTATGGCTGACTCTCCTGGAAGAAAGACACTATAAAATCCCTGGCTTAACACCATCTAATCCAGTCCCCTGCCTACTGAGGCCCCTCTCAGGTGATGTCCAGCATGTCCATTCCCACAGGATGAGCATCTGACCCTGGAGAAATTCCAGGATCAGTCACCTGGCCCTACATGTGCTGCTCACTGGGAATGGGGCTCCAGGCTCCCTGCTCCACTCCATGCCTCTGAGCATTTCTGGGCTCTCGCCTTCTACAGCAGGATGAAGAAGTTCATCACAGTGAGTGCTGAGGGTGAGGGTGGGAGGATCTCCCAGCCCCCCTCCACACCATGCAACCCAGGCAGAGGTGCCCAGGGTGCCCCCTCCTAGTTTCCCTTCTGTGGCAGGGGCATCAAGGTTCCTGCCCTGCCCTCAGGACAGAGAAGAGGGATCACGCAGAGGTCTCCTGAAATCTAGAGAACAGGATATAAAATGCCAAAAAGCAGGATAGAGAGTTCTAGAAAAGGTGTGGATGCAGGGGAGGTACAAAAGGGGAGCATGGGGTGGGGGGCTGAGTCCCTATGGCATTTAGAGGGCTGCACCTTTGCCCTCCAGTTCTAAAGACTTGCTCTTAAAGACCCCTCTTGCTGTCCCCCTGTCAGCCACCCTGGAGTTGACTGTGGTCTCTGGCCCCACAGGTGGGAACTCTGCATGGATGATTCTACATCCTCAGAAGATACGGGAATGTGACAAATGACTCTAGCCATTCCCAGCTGTGGCCATGTCTCCCCAGCCTCTGCCTCTGTGGTCACATGGCTGCCTCCCACGACTTCTCTTCTGTATAAGGATGCTCTTCATCAAGGTTAGAGCCCACCTAGATAATCTGGGATGATCTCGTCCTGAGGTCTTTAATTCACCTCTGCACAGATCCTTTTTCCTAAAAAGGTCACATTCACAGGTTCCAAGGTGGGACATGGACATATCTTTTCAGAGGCCACCATTCCACCCACTACAGGATTAATTACAGGTTTCAGGTAAGCCGACAGAGAGGGTGAGTACCTGGAAGCTCTACCCCAGGGGCAGCGAGGAGGAGGGGACCTGGACCCTGGAGAGAGCTGGAGTCCAGCACTGGCCCCATTAGCCCTTAACCAGCAGCTCATGGGGGGAGCAGGGCAGAATCACACACACACACACACACACACACACACACACACACACACACACTCGCTACCTGAGGCTCCTCCCCCTGGCCAAATGACAGGGAGCCAGGGGGTGAGGGAGCCCAGGCCTCTGTGGGCAGCTCCCAAGCACACCACAGGGAGGAGAATGATCTGGAAGGGGCAAACATGAATATCCTGCACAGCCCCAGTTTCTGGCTTTGAGTCTTTGGGTGCAAACAGCTGCCTGGTGAGCCAGCATCACGCTCAGGGAGAGAGGGAGTCAAACCAGGCACCTGTGAGCGGCATTGCCTTCATTCTGCTCCAGGCTTGAGGCTGTGGGGCTGAGCTTTCAAGCCCCAGGTCCTTGGTACATGGTGTCCCTGATCTGCAATGCATGGAACCAGGCCAGACCAGCCCCTTCCCCACCATCCCAGGAGATGGATACGTGGTACTGGGCTGGGGGACAGGAGAATCTGTGGTCTTGGGACTGAGTTGGTATGCAATCGCCGCTCCCCATTTTTGGGGGGTACCAGGGATTGAAGTCAGAGAATTCTATCTCTGAGCTACACCCAGCCCTTTTTTTTTTAATTTTTATTTTTTGAAACAGGGTCTCACTAAATTGCTGAGTCTGACCTCCAAACTGCAATCCTCCTGTCTTGGCTTCCCAGCTACTGGGATTTACAGGTTTATGCCACCGTGCCTGGTTCTTCTCCCTGTTATGTGTGTGTGTGTGTGTGTGTGTGTGTGTGTGTGTGTGTGTGTGTGTCACTAGGGATTGAACCCAGGGGTTCTACCTCCAAGCTATATCCCCAGCCCTATTTTATTTTTCTTTTTGAAACAGGGTCTCACTAGGTTGATGAAAGTCTCACTGTTTGCTGAGGTTGTCCTGGAACCTGTGATCCTCTGTCTCAGCCTCCCAAATACTGGGATTACAGCTATGTGCCACCACACCCAGCTTCTCCCTGTTATTAACAGTGCAGGGTACCTGGAGTCAGAACACAGGCCGGCCCAAGCCCACCGCCAATACAAGGTGCCCAGCCCATCTCTGCCAAGCACACTGCAGCCAGGGCATGAAGCAGCTGCTGAAGAGAATCTAGGGACCTGGGATCCACTGAGCAAAGGGCTCCTGTGTCCACCAACCCTCTAGGATTCCACCCAAAAGTGGCCTTCTCACCCATGATCAAGGCCCAGAATCCCACGCCTTGAGCAGCTCTGCCTCACTGCACAGAAAACAAACCTGCACATTGCATCCTCTGCTGCTTCACCGCACACCACAGAGCAGAACACACTGCAGAAATCACACGGAGAGCGCTCCATGCAGGGGCTGCCCGGCCCTCCAATTACTGTCGCAAAGCCTTCTCCAACTTGATCGTCCTTATCCTATCTATAGCAGATAAATGCCCAGCCCTGGGGAGGAGAAATGTTTAAAACCTAGTAAAATAAACCAGAAAAGTACCGGCCATCACTGGCAAGAAGCAGTGTCCATTAGTGGGCTCAGAGCAATCCTCATGGCTCCCACCAAGAAGAGCATTCCAGAAGCCCCCAGTCCAGAAAAGCATTCCGAAAGTCCCCCGTTCACTCACTGAGTCAGTAACATGTATAAAGAGACCACCCCAAGCTGGGCTGGATTGTGGGGCTCAGTGCCTGCTGCCTCCAGCAACTCCCAGGATGAGGGAGGCTGCTGGGAGTCTGAGATGCAGCCGGCCCTGGATTCTCTCTCCTGACCTCCTGTCAGCCGCTTGGAAGGGCCTGGGCAGGCCGGCCAGCGGGAGGCTTGGTTAAATCCGCCCTCTCTGCAGGAGCTGCACATTCTAATTTTGCCTTGGCAGAGACTTGAGCGGCTAGCAGCAGTCCAGCCATCCTGGGGGACGGAAGCCCAGAGCCAGCAGCCGAGGGTAGAAGGCCAGATGAGGCTGCCTGTGGGCCTCGCTGCCCCCTGATTGGGCACTAAAGTATCCATTCTGCAGGCTCATGATCATAGTTAGCTCTCATGCTCTCTGGAAGGAACAGGAGCCAGGGCCCAGCTCCAGAGGCCCCATGACTCTAGGGAAGAAGGGATGCTCACTGGAGGAACACCCAAAGAAAGGGGATTTCTACCCTGGATCTTCTGTCCCCATCACTACAATGGTGAACACAGCCTTTTCATTTTGTACCACCCAAAGTTACCACGAACCTCCAGCCCAAGCCTGTGGGGCAAAAGACACAGCAGCCAGCGACAAGGTTAAAAGAACCCACCCAGACTTCCTGGGCTTGAATCCTGACTCCACACCTTAATCCAGCCAGCCTGCCTGAGCCTCAGTTTCCTTGTGTGCAGAGGAGAACTAGTGGTGCCCACCCAAAAACATTGGTGGCCAAATACAAGGACATTGTAAATGCTCATTAAATGACAAGTGTTGATATTGTTACTATAACAATTCTCATTTCCAAACAGGGAGCCAAGAGTCCGGTGAGTTACACCCAACAGCACACAGCAGGGGAGTGAGCTGGCAGACCCAGCCCAGGGTGCTAAGCCA
Organism: Glis glis; assembly: GCA_004027185.1. NCBI lineage: Eukaryota > Metazoa > Chordata > Mammalia > Rodentia > Gliridae > Glis > Glis glis. Next base: position 45,357 of record PVJS01002342.1, on the reverse strand, counting down.
GGCCTGACCTCTGCCAGCACCACCGACGCCTCCCACAATAAAATCTATGCATTTTTGCATCCACACAACTCCATCACAAATAAGATGTATTTTTAGTTCACCCAGGGAGGGTGTAAAACTGGGCAGAGTGAGCCCCAAGCCTCCTGTAATATGTCATTCGGTGTGAATCTTGGCTGTGTGGCTTGAGGCTGCTTACTGCCTCTCTCTGGGCTGGTTTGCTCCAGCTGGAAGAGGAAGAGGTGGAACTTGCTGGTTCTGCCACTTTCCGTGCCCAGAGAACAATCCATTTGGTCCCACAGACCCCCTGCCCGCTCCCTTCCCACACCCCACTGGCCTTCAGCAAAGTTGACGGCCCCGGACCATTAACTGAGGCTGGCTGTGGCTACATGAGGTCAGAGAAGGAGAGGTCAGATTGCCTGTGATGCTCAAATCCTGGAAACAAAAAACAAAAAAAAAATCAGAGGAGAGGGTAGAACGCGAGCAGCGTTCTGAATGTATTTTTAGGACCCTGCACAGGCCTGAAGTTCCTTTGATGAGTTTAGAAACAAAACATGTGTGTGTGGCGGGTCTGCTTGATTTAGACATGGTGCGACTAGAGTCAAGCCAGCTTCCCTCTGGGGACTTTCTGATTTGCTGGAAAAGCCAAAAGGGTCTTCAGACAAAAGACATTCCTGGCCCAGCACAACCTCCCGCCCATCTTCCTCTCTCTTCTGTTCTTTCTCGGCAGTCTTCCTGCCCTGCTCTGAGTGGGCGTCTCGGTCTCTGAGCCAGCAGGCCCCCTGTGAGGTCTCCCGGCGCAGGCCTCCAGCCCTGACCACCGCCCGCACCCCGCCCCAGCAGCTGCTGATGATTGCATCCAGATGTGCATACAGCCGGGAATGGCCTGGCAGCCTGGCTGAGGAGCCTAGTGGTGCTGACCCACCACCCGCCATCAGGTTCCCATGCCCCACCCACAGAGATTCCTCCCACACCCCATCAGGGAACACTCCAGAAAGATCAGGTGCTCAGGTCCAGAGTGCCCACGTCCAGCCCACATGCTGTCATGGGCATCCTTGCTGGGCTCGATCCCCACAGGAGACTTCGACAAGCTTGGGAGGGTCCATGTGCATCCACATCATGGCCAAGAGTGGACTATGGGTCTGCACAAGCAGAGGCTCTGGAGTCACAGCATCGTGGTCTATTCCCTGCATCCTGCTGTCCACGGGCAGCCAGGCTGGAGTCATAGGAGCACCTGTATGTCTTCTCCCCTTGGAATCCTGCAACAGCCACGTTAGTCTGTTTTCTGTGACCATAACAAGATACCCAGGGCAGGCTGACTTTATTAAGAAAAGAGGTTTGTTCAGCTCACAGTTCTGGAGGTTCGAGGGCATGGCACTGGCACTGGCTCAGCTCAGTTGAGGACCTTAAGACCGATGGTGTTACATGGCAGGTGAAGGGGGTGAGGGAGAAGAGTTCACATGAAGCCAGGCATGGTGGCACATGCTTGTAATCCCAGTACGTGGGAGGCTGAGACAAGAGGATCGCAGGTTCACAGCCAGCCTCAGCAACTTGTGAGGCCCTACGCAACTTAGTGAGACCCTGTTTCAAAATAAAGAATAAAAGAGGGCTGGGGGATAGCTCAGAGGCAGAATGCCCCTGGGTTCCATCCCCAGTACCACAAAAAAAAGAAAAAAAAGAGATCGCAGGAAGCCAGAGAGACTCGGCGCTCTTATCACAACTCAGTCTGAGGAGAGCTCAGGGCTCCCACAAGGGCTACCTTTTTCACTCCTTCTGAGGTCAGGTGGCCTGAGGCCCACCTCTGAGTCCCTCCAGCTCTCACGACCACACTGAGCACCAAGCCTCCAACAAGCCTTACAGGACACACCACGGGCAAATATAGCAGGCCCTAGTGAGCAGATGTTAGCAGCGCATTTCCAGGTAATCCCGATATGCTAAGGACTATTCAGGGGCAAGGAGCCAGGGGGGACAGGCTGGGTCCTGAGACAGTGCCACCATCCTCCGGCTCCAGGGCCACAAGTCCTGCGGGCAGAGGATCGGCTGGTCAGGGCCAGCTGCTCCGCCACATCCAGGCGGGCAGAGGGGGAGTTTGGGCACTAATGGTCATTCCCAATGCACACAGCTGAGGCCCTCGTTGTGGGAGATAAGGACGTCAGGGTGTTACCCACAAGCACACGCAATACATACCTGCACAGCCAACGCAGCAACTGTGCACAATGATACACAGAGCCCGACTGTGCATGCAGGTTCACACGCACACACACACACACACACACACACACACACACACACACTCTGACCTGCGGGGCTGCTCTCCTGCGGGCCCCGGGGTAGGTTCCCCTTGAGGGGAGGGGGCTGCTCAGATAGTCCTGCCCGCACCTCCCAGACGACACTCAGGTGCCGGCTGTCAGGCCAGGATGTGGGCAAAGGGAGGTGGGGGGATAAGGAAAGACAGTGAGACAGGAACAAAGCAAAAGAAAAGGGAGGGAGGGAAAGAGGGAAATAGGAAGAAGGAGAGGGAAGAGGAAGGGAGGAAAGGGAAGGACGGTCCCTGAGTGGTGGCACATGCATGTAATTCCAGTACTTGGGAGGCTGAGACAGGAGGATTGCAGGTTCAAGGACAGCCTTGGTAATTTAGCGAGACCTTCAACAATTTAGCGAGACCCTTTTTCAAAATAAAATAAAATAGGGCTGAGGATATAGCGCATAGGTAGAATGCCTCTGGATTCAACCTCCAGTATTAAAAAGAAAAAAAAAGAGGGGCCAGGCATGATGGCGCATGCTTGTAATCCCAGTACTTGGGAGGCTGAGACCGGAGGATCCAGGTTCGTGGCCAGCCTCAGCTACTTAGTGAGGCCCTCCGCAACTTAGCGAGACCCTGTTTCAAAAGAAAAGAATAAAAAATAGGGCTGGGGGTGAGCTTGGAGGTAAAATGCCCCTGGGTTCAATCCCCAGTACTGAAAAAAAAAGAAAGAAAGGGGGGGCAGTGCGCAGGAGCCCCCAAGGGGTTCACAGGGTAGACCCTCCGGATCTGCCATCAGACAGACAATCAATGGGACTCTTATAAGCTGTATGACCTTATGCAGGTTACTTAACATCTCAAGCCTCAGTTTCTTTTTCTGCAGAATGGGGCTAATACAGGAGCTGCATCATAGAGAAGCACAGAGTGTATAGAACAGTGACAGGCACAAGGGAGAGCTTGATAGAGCTGGAAGAAAGACACAAAGGGCTACAGGAAGCCCAACAGGGCCCACGTCAGGCTCGTGGTAAGGGCTCCCAGGACATCTACCGCTGCTGGCTCTAATATCACCGTCATCGCTATCACGTGACGGGAGGGAACTGCTCTGCTGCCTCTGTATCCATTATCCCGTCTGACCCCCAGCAGCCTTGTAAGCGGTGGTAATCCTTATCCCTGTTCTTCAGATAGGTTAGGGAGAGGCCCAGAGAAAGTCACAGCTCAAGGGCACACAGCTGGCAGCTGGCAAGACGCACAGCCAGGATGGAAGAGGGCCTCCAGCACCCGGAGCTTTCTAGGACCTCCCCAATGGGCAGGGCATTTCAAGTTTAAACTGCGGTGTTTGTATGTGAAACTGGGTCTCGCTAGGTTACTGAGAGTCTCGCTAAATTGCTGAGTCTGGATTCGAATCTGCAATCCTCCCATCTGAGCCTCCCAAGTACTGGGATCACAGGCATGTGCCACCACGCCCAGCTCTAAACTACAATTTTTAAAAATTAAAGTAATTTAATTAAAAGTAATTTACTGGGGATTACACTTGTAATCCCCAGTACTTGGGAGGCTGAGACCAGAGGATCCGGGTTTGAGGCCAGCCTCAGCTACTTAGTGAGGCCTCTGCAACTTAGTGAGACCCTGTTTCAAAATAAAGAATAAAAAAAATAGGGCTGGGGATGTAGCTCAGAGGTAAAATGCCCCTGGGTTCAATCCCCAGTACCACAAAAAAAAATTAAATACAGGGACGATCCTAATAACCAACATTGAGTGAGCATTTACTACATGCCAGGCCCTCTGTGGAATGGTCATGTCCTTCGATGACCTCATGAAACAAATATTATTAGCCTTCTTAAATTAGGAAACTAAAGCACAGAATGGTTAATCATTTGCCCGGGGTCACCAGCCATTCAAGGGCAGGCAGTGTCCCCAGGGACATGCTCTTAACCACTCAGCAAGAGACAGAACAACCTCATATAATGATGTGCAACAGTCTCTAACATATATTTTTAAAATATATTTTAAGTCAAAAGCAAGGTGTAGAGCAGCCTGTATAATGTGTTATATTTTTAAAAGGAGACAGATGGACAGACATGTTGTATCTGCAGAGTATCTGGAAAGCTGTGTAAGGAAGCGGGTACTAATTGTTGCTTCCAAGAAGAGGAACTAGGAGGCCGGGGTCAGGGGTGGGGGGGAGAGTCACACTTTTGTGCCCTTAACACTTTTGTTTCTACCTTTAAAATATGAATATGCCAGCCCCCTATTCAGAAAAAAATTTTTTTCATTATCTTGTCATCTTCAAGGAAACAGTGTCAGCAGGAACGTGAGGAGGCTCAGGGAGAAGACTAGGCAGGGAAGAGGCCATGCGTCCCAAAGATGGGTAGCGAGGGCACAGCACGTGCTCCTCCATGTCCAGACAGCTTCCAGAAGAGCCCTGGCTTCAGGCTCTCCCTGTCACCTCTACTCCTTGCCAGGGACTCAGCTTACAAAGAGAGGCGTGCTGGTTGGTGGGATCCTCCACACCCTCCTGCTGAAAGGACCCTCTTATCCTTGAGTGCTTTCTAGGACATTAGGCGGCTCACTACTGCCTCCCCAGGCAGAGGTGGGAGCAGGCCCGGGTCCTGGCTGCCTGCCTTCACTTGCTGTTGATCTTCCCTTCTCTGGGCCAGTTTCCCTATTAGCTCTAAAAATGTGGAGACCCAGGGACTCCAAAGCCCCCTGCCAGCCTCTAACCCCGTCAAGCTGACCCCCAGCACTGCCCCAGACCCATGGCTTTCTCCTCCCCCTCTTCTCTGAGCCTTCCAACCCTCTCCCCAGGACCACACCTGCTGGCGCCCATCAGATCTGCTTACAATTAGCCAAGTTTCCGCCTCACACCTGGACAGCGCGTTTTCACACCCATTTCAGATGTTTGTCCCCTCTGAGTGGCAGATTCCACGGGGCAGCGGCTCTCAAAGGTCAGCATCGCCCCCAGTAAAAGCCAAAATGCACAGTCAGGCCCACGTCTGGGCGGCCTGCACGGTGGTGAGGACCAGCCCCAGTGAGTGCACTGAACAATCCCCTGGATTCTGATGGTGGCGGGCCCTTGGGACAGCGCCCTCTGATTGGCTCTCTAAAGTCCCAAGGTCCTGTTCCCTCCTGGGATGTGGATGCTGAGAGGAGCCTGGAGAAGAGGCGGGCTTGCCGGGAAGAATAAATTCCAGTTCTGACTCACTGAGTCCAAGGAGACTGTAGGAGTGGGATGTAGGGGTGGGGGCAGCAGGGTCCTTGCTCCAGCACACAGGAGAGCAGGTCTCCTCTGGAGCAAAGAGACCCAGGATAAAACTGAGTCCTCAGCCCACACCGCAGAAAGAGAGAAGGAGAGAGAGGGAGGGAAGAAGGTAGGGAGAGAAGAAGGAACAAGGGGGAAAGGGGTAGATGGGTGGAATGGAGGAGAGAAGGGGAGGAGAGGAAGGAGGGAGGCAAGGAGGAAGAAGTAGCCATCTCTGGCAGGCCAGTGGAAGGGGTCTCGCTGAGCTGAGCACCGCTTTCCAGAGCCCAGCGACCCTGAGCACACAGCAGAAGGCCTGGGGCTGAGGAGAGGCCTCCCGGCAGCCGGCGGCGCGGCAAAGCCACTTCGCGGATGTGCAAACGGAGACCAAAGGGGCTGTGGATCTCAGCCGGGTCCCCACCTTCCGCAAGAGACCGGCGTCTGGCGGCAATGCCGCCCACGGGCCGCCGAGCTGGGCTGGGGGCGGCCAGCACAGAGCCCAGGCTGTGCCAAGTTGGGGAGCTCCGCGCGGGGTCCGGGAGGCCGGCGGGCGGCCGCGTGGCCACAGCGCCCCCTGGCGGCCTCGGGGTGCCTGCGCAGCGGCCACGTCCCCACAAGCCCGCCCAGGGACTTAAGGTCGCAGCCTATGCCGCCCGCCCGCGGTTTCCCAAATACCCCTCTTCACCCCTAGCGCCCCGATAGGGTTACCATGTGGCGTCAGATCTAAAAGTGTCCCCTCGCTGTGCAGTTAAACAGGGACAGCAGGGTGCCCGCTGATATCACCCCCCCCCCAGAAGATAAACATTTCTCTTCCTAAGAAAGTACCTCTTGCCCCAAACAGTGGTCCCCAAATGTGGAATCCTGCATTCCAGCGTGACCCCCTTCCCTCCTAAACTCAGGCCATAGAGGGTATGTCTGAAAGCTCCCTTTTTCTGTGCTGAGTTTAGGATCTAAAGGGCAGAACCCACCTCCCACCTGCCCATCCCGGTACCATGCACACCCACATCCGGATCCTGGCGCCAAGGGGCCATTCTCTGAGCTTGCCAGGAATTAGTCCTCAGGCCAGGCCTGGTATTATTCCCCCATATGGATGTGGTAATTGAGGCACAGAGAGAAAGCCAGGATTTTAACCCTTGGCAGTCTTGATTCCAAATGAGAAAAGGGTTCAAAGAAATAGGAGGTAAAGAAAAAGAAAATTCACTTCTAAGACAAGGCAGTGCGGAGCGCCTGGGGCCTGGTCCTACCTGAGGGCACAGAAAGCCTGATGGCTTCTTCTCCGACTGCTTCACGGAGCCTGGCATCAGGGCTCAGGCGATGAGGTGGGAGCCCCGGGGCGGGCTCGCCCTCTTGAACAGGCCAAGGTCAGGGTAGGCGAATGGAGGGGTGGAGAACAAGAGGGGTTCTGCTGGTCCACCTGCCCCGCCCACCCCGGGCTCTCTGTCCATCTCCCCTGGCACAGGAACCAATCCAAAAAGATGGAGAAGCAAGGGGGCTTTGGGGGGAAATGGAGCGTGGAGCTTTTGCGGGTCAAGATGACTTCAAGCTCCTTAGAATGCCTTTGGCATGATGGCTCACTGTGGCTCCAGATTCAGCTCTGGCCCCCACCCCCGCCCCCACCAGAGGTGCAGGGACAGAAACCTCGCTGGCTGCCTGATTTCTTTGCCTGGCCTCAAACACAAGAGGGTCGGGTTCTGTGCTTTCCAGAGTATTCCTGCCAGCTGAGATCTGAAATCTACCACAAACCTGCCAGGTCTCTGGCTACCTTCTCCCATGGCCTGGAAGCTGCAGAGCTGAGCCCAGTGGCTCAATACAAAGGACAGGCCTGTGGGGAGAGGAGGAAGGAAAACCACTCCACGACTGGGCTCCCGGTCCTACCTGAACCATGGTTGAGGTGGAAAGACTAACAGGATGCAGATTTCTCCTCCAGGGGCAAGTAGCATTGGAAATCAGTACCAGGGACCATGTGAGGGGTGAGTCTTGGGGAAAGGGGAAGGGAGGAGGGCAAGAGGGGTACCGTTTACACACATCCAGCAGTCTCATCATTCCCTGCTGCTACCACTGCCCTAGAGAAAGAAGCCAAACAGTCCTATCTTAAAAACAAATGACCTAAAGCTGGGCATGGTGGTGCATGCCTATAATCCCAGTACTTGGGAGAACCAGACAGGAGGATTGCAGGTTTGAGGCCAGCCTCATCAACTCAGCAAGACCCTGTTTCAAAATCAAAATTAAAAAGGGCTGGGGGCGTAGCTTGGAGGTAGAATGCCTCAGGGTTCAATCCCCAGTACCAAAAGCAAAACAACACCAACAAAAATTACTTGTTTCTTAGCGCTTCTTCCATATGGGAACTCACCACCAATTTCCCCACATGCCCCAGAATTGAAAGAGGGATGTGTCCATGTTCAGGTGTACTCTCCCCTGTGCTGATGTCTGGACCTTGGAGCAAGGCATGCTGGGAGCAGAAAGCCTATGGAGCTGGCCAGAACAGGGGTCTGGGATACCCAATGCATGTCCTCCTAGAACAGGCAGTGCCCCTCCTGCCAGTCTCACAGCCTTTGCACGTACAGCCACCCCCCAGGCTGCCCTGCCCCACCCCTTCACCCATAAACAGTGAGTCTTAATCCAGCTGCAGAAAAAAATGTCACTTTCTCAAGACGGCCTTCCCCATACATTCTCCCCTGAGTCTGGCATAAAGCTCAAGGCAGCAGGAGCCAGGCAGCTAATGTGGAGTCCCCAGGTACAGCCAAGACTGGGGAGAGGGGAGTTTCTTCAGGAGAGGTTCCCAGGTGGTGGGAGGGAGGGGGAATGACACAGAGAAGAAGGAGAGCGAGCATGGAAAGGTGCGTGACGGATGCCCTGAGCAACGGCATGACCCTCCTGAGATGCAGTAAAAGGCCCTAGAATGGGATCCCTAGAGGGCAGGAGCCTGGAGCATCTATCCACCAGCTCTCAGCCTCCACTGGCTGAGGGTGCCCGGGGGACTAGTGCCCATACTGACTGTAGTTTCCTATCTTCTATACTGATGATGTTCTAGCATTTGAGGCCATGAGTCTGCAAGGACTGCCCCTCCCAGCACTAGCCTATTCCTAGAGATAGCAGAGGACGCCCCTGCAGTTGCACATTTGATATGCAAGCCAGCAATCCAGAGCCCACACCCACAGCCATCTATTTTATGGGGCTTTCACACACCAAGTCTCAGTAGTCCCCCAGCCCTAAACCACCCAGAGCCGGGCCAGTCAACTAGGGCCAGAGCCCTCTAAAATTATTCAAATGATCTAATCCTAAACTGAGTGTACCTATCTGCCTTGCCCATTGCTTCTGTGAAATTCCCAGTAAAGGCTCTAAGCACACTCTGTCCTCTTCATCTTTTGCCTTCTGACCAGCCCTTGGCTTCTCCGTGTGGCCCCCCATAGTGTGTCACACATCCTGTTTCTGGGGATCTGCAAGGATAACCTTCTTCGAACTTCATGGCAATCATTTCCACGTCTGGGTGTCTCACCATATCTGATCAAAATAAATCCTGGGTACCTCCTAACACATACCCCACACCGCCAGATTTGCACGGGCCACAACAGAGAAGGTCTGAGGCAGGAAGCCAACAGGCACCTGCTGCACACATGAAGTAGCTGCTACGAGAGCAAGGTGAGCTGAGCTGCCGTGGACTGATCACGTGTGCCGCTGCTGGGGCTGAAATCAGAGCTGGCCAAGGAGTGTGGCGAGCAGGACCCAGAGGACCTGCTCATCCTATGCGTCTGCTCACATGCTTTTCTCGATGTGGATCCCCCAGTGCCCAGCACAGTGCTGGCATAATAGAGGGACTGAGTAATTACCTGCTGAGTTAACAAATTAGTAAGTGAATGAATGAATGAATGAATGAACATTGCAAGGCTGAGCCCCAAAGGAAAATGACTGACAGTCCAACACAAGACATTCAGAGGATCCCTGTCAACTGGGCCTAGTCCATCCCCAGGAGTAATCAGACATTAGCTGAAGATCCCACAAACATAGTCCAGTTGCCAAGGCAACAGCTGGTAAGAGTTGGGGCAAGTAGCAGAGCTATCGGCTCCACAGGGAAACTGAGGCAGCAAGACAAAGGGGTGGATTGTATGGTGGGTTTCCTTCTCCAGTGCCTTGCATGCAAACAAGACTCCCTCCAGGCCATGGGAATCAAGTATGGTGAGCGTGGTGGGCTCAAAGAAGCTCAGGGATTCACACTGGGCAGGATTGGAGTAACAAATCCCAACAGCAAAGGAAATCCATAAGCCTCTTCTCCTAGGCTCCAGAATGTTCCTGGTTCATCTTCCAGAATGGCTACCACAGCCAAGTGACATCAAGGTGTCCATCACCCCTGGGGAGCATCTTGGACATCATTATAAATGTTCATATTCCCCAAACTTCCAGCAGATGGCAGCAAAGAGACTCATGCTGACAAAACCAGTATGTTAGGACAATTTTCCCATAAATGGAAATGTCTTGAGGAAAGGAAGGAGTCTTGCCTGGTATGCTTAAATGTGCTGTGTGGCCTGGTAGTAGATTTTGCCTCTTTCTTGGTGAGTTTTTTTTTTCCTCAAGTTCAGAAGCCCAGCCCCTTCCCCCACAAACACACATACACAGATTTCCAGAACATAAACCAAAAGAAGGCAGAAGTCAGCAGATGCACAGAAAGGAAGCTGGGGCCCATCGTGGGGCAGCTAGTAGGCAAGGCTGTTTCCCTCTGGGATCTCCTCAGATGCATCTCCAGCTTCATTCATGCAGTAAATGCTTGCTAAACTCTGCTGAGAACAGCAGGTATGAGCATCAGATACATTTGACCAAGATTGGGTCCTTTTGCCCAGTGTTGCATGGAAAAAGGACCAACTTTGCAGTTAGGCAGACCTGGATTCAAATATGGCTTCTACTTCTCAGAACATAGCAAGTGATGTGCCCTCCCCAGGCCTCAGTTTCCTCATCTGCATAAAGGAGATAATATCACCCACCTACTTTACAAGGTGTTTATGAAAATCAGAAAGATTATGTAAGTAAAGTGCTTGGAACAGAGGAGGAGCAGGAGTTAGAAGAGACTACCGTTTCCTCTTCCGTCCTTGACATGGAGCTCATAGTCCTACTACTACAGTGGCATACATACTGCATATACTTAGTTCACTATTGACTGGGTAAAGGAAAATATTAGAGTTATTTCACAATGTCACAAAGTGGTATCAAATTTAGTAGGAGATTCCTAGGCCCAGTGTAGTGTGACACAACCAGGAGAAAATTTCCCAATCAGGGACTACACCCTCAGGTTAGAAAGAAAAGAGTGATCCAGGCATCCAACATTCCAGCGTCTCTGGAATTGGTTTCTGTCTCACCTGACTCAAGCACTGGTAGGAATGGCAGCATAGGAAGCCACTGAAAACAGAGGCAAGCTCCATGGGATCGTAGAGCTACAAAGATTCTGCAGTTCCACAGGCAAACACGAGAGAAAGAAAGAGATTGTGTCTCTTAAGAAGAAACAGGCTAGCTTCTTAGGGAATTTGACATAATTAAAAGCACATGCACAGGCCCATAAGAGACACATCACCAGAAAATAGTTGAAAGGTCCCAGAATCTCTAGCTGAGCTGATGGGTAAAAGTCTTCCTCCTCATAACACCAATTCATAAAGACTAGGAGAGGTGGTTGTTGTTTTTTTTTTCAAATGCCCAAATCACAACCAAGGCTCACAAGGCACACAAATAAACAGGTAAACATGGCCCAATCAAATGAATAAAATCAAATTCCAGGAGCCAACCCTAAGGAAGTACAGATTTGCTGAACTTCCTGACAAAGAATTCAAAATAACCATGTTAAAGATGCTCAAAAAGCTAAAAGAGAACATGGGTAGAGAATTAAATGAAATCAGAAAAATAATGCATGAACAAAATGAAATTATCAACAAAAAGAAACTGAATGAAAGAAGTAAACAGAAATTCTGGAGCTGAAAAACACACTAAATGGATTGAAAGACTCACTAAAGTTGTTCAATAGCAGATTTGATCAGGTGGAAGAAAGAATCATCTAACTTTAGAGGACAATTCATATGAAATCACTGAGTCAGAGGAGAAAAAAGAGAAAAGAATGAAGAAAACTGGACAGAGCCTAAGGGATGTTGAGGCATCACCAAGCATACTAATATATGTATTATGGAAATCCTAGAAGTAGAAAAGAGAGAGAGAGAAATGGGAAGATACCTAATTTGAAGTATTAATGGCCAAAAACTTTCTAAATCTGAAGAAGGAAATGGACATACAAATCTAACCTCAATGAACTCCTAACTAGGATAGATCCAGAGACCCACACCAAGATACATTCTAATCAAACTATCAAAAGTCAAAGATAGAGAATCTTGAAAGCAGCAAGAGAAAAGTGATTTGTCTCATAAAAAGAAACTTCTATAAGATTATCAGCAGATTCCTCAGCAGGCACCTTGCAGGATATAAGGCAGTGGGATGATATACTCAATGTGCTTAAAGAAAAAAGCTATCAACTAAGAACACTCTATCTGACAAAACTATCCCTTAAACTGAGGAGGAAATAAAATTGATTGAATTATGTTTTATGTATGCACAAATATGCCACAATGAAACTCACCATTCTGTATAATTAATATACACCAAAATTTTAAAAATTAAGACTATCCCTTAAACTGAGGAAGAAATTGAAATTGATTAAATTCTGTTTTATGTATGCACAAATATGCTACAATGAAACCTACCATTCTATATAATTAATACACAGTGCCGGGTGTGGTGGTGCATGCTTGTAATCCCAGTACTTGAGAGTCTGAGACAGGAGGATCCGGGTTCGCAGCCAGCCTCAGCTTCTTAGTGAGGCTCTCCACAACTTAGTGAGACCTGTTTCAAAATAAATAATAAAAACATAGGGCTGGGGGTGTAGCTTGGAGGTAGAATGCCGCTGGGTTCAATCCCCAGTGCCGAAGAATAAAAATAAAAATAAATAATAATTAATAGACACCACCTTTTTTTAAAAAAATAAGACTTTCCCTGATGAGCAAAAACTGAGGGAGTTTATTACCACTAGAGCTGCCCATTAAGAAAGCCTTGAAGTTTACAGGAAGTCCTTCAAATTTAAACAAAGGACAGTAGACAGCAACATGAAACCATATGAAAATATAAAGACATCTCATGTTTGGGGATTAAAAGACTTAATATTGTTAAGATGTCAATACTGCAAATGAATGAAATCCCTATCAAATTCCAATCCTAATAGAAAATTCCACCTTAAAATTTGTATGGAACTCAAAGGTACCCCAAATTGCCACAATAATTTTCTAAAAGAACAGCATCAGAGAACTCACACTTCCTGATTACAAAACATAGTACAAAGCTACAGTGATCAAAATAGTGTAGTACTGACATAAAGACAACATACAGATAAATAGAAGAGAACAGAGAAACCAGAAATAAACCCTCACATACATGGTCAAATAATCTTGACAAGGGTGCCAGGACTACTCAGTAGGGACAGTCTCTTCAACAAGTGGTATTGGGTAAACTGGACATTCACATGAAAAGAATGAAGTTGGACCCATCTTATAATGGACTGAATTGTGTCTTTCCAAAATTCACATGTTGAAACCCTAACTCCAAATGTTGAAAGCCCTAACTCCTTTGTGTTAGTCATCTTTTCATTCCTGTGACTGAAATACCCAAGAAGAACAACTTAGAGGAGGAAACGTTTCATTTGACTCAGTTTCAGAGAATTCAGTCCACGCTCGGCCAGCTCCATTCCTTTGGGCTTGGGAGAGGCAGAATATCATGGTGGGAAGGCATGGCAGAGGAAAGCTCTCAGCGCATGGCATCCAGGAAGCAGAGTGGGAGAGAAGGGGCCCAGGAGAAGGTAAGCCTTTCTAGGGCACATGTCCAGTGACCTACTTCCTCTGACTAGGTTCTAACTCCCAATAGTTCATTCAGCTATCAATGAATTCATCCATTAAATGGTATAATCCATTAATGAGGTCAGAGCCATAATGATCCAATCATTGCCTACCCCCCCCCAGACACACACACACCTTGCTGCACTGGGAACCATGCTTTCAAGATAAGACTTTGGGGGACATTCAGATCCAAACCATCCCTGTCTCCTAACTGGAGGTGGGCCTTTAAAGGGGCAAATAAGGTTAAAATAGGTCATAAGGGTAGGACCCTAATCTAATAGAACTGGTGTCCACATAGGAAGAAGAAGAGAGACCAGAATATCTCCTCCTCACTCCCCTCCCCATACTCCCCTCTGCACATACAGAGAAAAGACCATGTAAGGGCATAGCAAGGAGGAGGCTGTCTGCAAGCCAGAAAGAGAGTTCTCACCAGAAACCGGAGCCTGGATCTTGGACATCCAGCCTCCAGAACTGTGGGTAAATAAATGTCTGTTGTTTAAGTCATGCCATCTGTGGTATTCTTTATGGCAGCCTGAGCAACTAATACACTTGTTTTACACTGTATTAAAAAATTAACTCAAGCCAGGTGTGGTGGTGCACTCCTGTAATCCCAGTACTTGGAAGGCCGAGACAGGAGGATTTGCAGGTTCTAAACCAGCCTCGGCAACTTAGCAAGACCCCGTCTCACAATAAAATAAAATAGAGCTGGGGGTGTAACTCAGAGGTAGAATGTCCCTGAGTTCAGTCCCCAGCAACTCCAAGAAGAAAACACAGAAGTAAAGCTTCTTAACATTGAATCTGGTAATGATTTCTTAGCTACGACAGACAACAAAAGCAAAAACAGAGACATGGGACTATATCAAACTTAAAACTTCTGTGTATCAAAGAACCAACCGAGTGAAATGGCAATGGGGTGGGAGAAAATATTTGGCAATCATATATCTGATAAGGGACTGATATTCATAATATATGAAAAATCCTACAAGTCAACAACAACAACAACAAAAATCAAATAACCTGATTTTTTAAATGGGCAAAGGACTTGAGTAAACTTTCTCCAAAGATGATAAACAATGGTCAATAGGCACATTAAAAGATGTTCAGCATCATGCTAATCATTAGAGAAACGGAAATCAAAACTACAGGGAGATATGATCACCACATGCCCATTAGGATGGCTACTGTTAAAGAAAGAAAGAAAGAAAATAACTCGTGTTGACAAGGATGGAGAGAAATTGAAACCCTTGTGTGTCTGTGTGTCGTTGGTGAGATTGTAAAATGGTACATCCACTATGGAAAATAGTATGGCAGTTCCTCAAAAAATTGAAAAAAAAGCCGGGTGTGGTGGTGCACGCTTGTAATCCCAGTACTTGGGAGGCTGAGACAGAAGGATAGCAAGTTCACAACCAGCCTCAGCAACTTGTGAAGCCCTCCACAACTTAGTGAGACCATGTTTCAAAATAAAAAATAAAATAGGGCTGGGGGTATAATTTGGAGGCAGAATGCCCCTGGGTTCCATCCCCAGTACCACAAAAAAAATTTTTTTTGAAAATAAAACTACCATGTGATCCAGTAATCCAGCTCCTGGATGTGTCCAAAGGAATGGAAAGTCTCAAAGAGATATTTGCACATTCATGTTTACGGCAGCATGGTTCAAAATAGACAAGAGGAGGCAACACAAATGTCCACCAACAGATCAATGTTTAAACAAAAAGTGAACCGGGCATGGTGGAGCACTCCTGTAATCCCAGTACTTGGGAGGCCGAGACAGGAGGATCGCAGGTTCGCAGCCAGCCTCAGCTACTTAGTGAGGTCCTCCGCAATTTAGTGACACCCTGTTTCAAAAATAAAGAATAAAATAGGGCTGAAGGTGTAGCTCAGAGGTGCTGGGTTCAATCCCCAGTGCCACAAAAATAAGTAAAATAAACAGAATGTGGAATATACACAGTGGAATGTTACTCAGCCTTAAGAAGGAAGGAAATCTGCCACATGCTATAACATAGATTAGTCTTGAGTACGTTACGCTAAATGAAATAAACCAGACCCAGGAAGACAAATATTATATGACACCATCTATATGATGAATCCAAAATACTGAAATTCACAGAGGTGGAAAGTGAACTTGCGGTTTCCAGAGTCCAAGGGGAAGGGAGAGGTGGAGAGTTATTTTTAGTGAGGACAGCCTCAGTCTTACAAAATGAGAAGGTTCCGGAGAGGGAGTGTTCCACAGTGTGAATACGCTTAGCGCGTACAGTGACTACGATGTAACATTTCTGTTTTGTGGGGTTTTTTAACCACAATTTTAAAAGTGAGAGAGAAGCCAGGCATGGTGGTGCATGCCTGTAATCCCAGTCCTTGGAAAGCCGAGACAGGAGAATCCCAAGTTTGAGGACAGCCTCAGCAACTTAGCAAGACCCTATTTCAAAATTTTTAAAAAAATAATAATAAAATAAAAGAGGACTGGGGGTGTAGCTCGGAGGTAGAATGCTCCTGGGTTCAACCCCCAGTACCAAAAATAAAAATAAAAAGTTAGAGAGAAAGAGAAAGAGAGAGATCACTGAACCCCTCCAGTCTCAACCCTCTGATCCAACATCCATGCTGCAGTCAGAGGGACTTCGACCAAGTCACTGTCCCACCTGACCTCTTTGTGGCTCCCCACTACCTTCCAGATGAGGCCCAGACATACCAAATGGCCCATCAGGTCCCTTACATTGGCGCTTCGTCCAGCCTCAGTGTGCACCCTGCTCCACACCTCACCCTCTGCTACAGCCAGGCTGAACTTCTGACAGCTCCCCACAAGGGACAGACATCCCGCCATCCCCTAGCCTAGTGTGGGCTGCAGAGCCAGCCTGGCCCTGGGCTTGGGCTGTGTTATATACAAAGAGCCACAGTGCACCTCTCAAAAAAGACCCTACAGAGGTTCCAAGTCATGCCTGTCACCCGACTCATACTTCCTGAAATCCCCTTGGTGCTCTCTCTCATTCTCTCCATTTCTGCAGCTCCTCAGGACTTTACAATGCCTGACTCTCAGCTCTCTCCCCAGTGCCCCGATGTCTGCTGGTCGTGCCAGATCTGCAGATTCTAACCCCTTCCCCACTCTCCCTCCCCTTCTGCCTCTCTTTTCTTCCTTGTTCTTTATCATTAAAGGTGTGAACCCCACTGAACAGGCCCAGCTTTCCCCAGAGCCCTCAGGAGAGACAGACACTGCAGGGCGAGCAGAGGTCTCATTGCACAGACGAGAGCAACTCACACAAGTCCGTTTTGCCATGTCACCTCCTTCTTCACCTTGCAAGCCCTCATCGCTCCTTCCAGCTCAGACTGCTTCAACAGTAGAATGCAGCAGTAGTGGCACCCGGTGACTTCCAAGGCTGGGTCATTAAAGGCCATATGACTTTTACGTTTTTCCCTGGAACACCCAGCTTGGTGCTCTGAGCTGCAGCGTAAGAAGTTCAACTACTCCAGAGACTGTTTGGAAGGAAGCCAAGCCACATGGAGAAGCCATGTGTAACTGGTCCAGTAACAGTTCTAGCCTTTCGGCATCCCAGCCCAGAGAGCAACCATATGAATGGATGAATGTGTGAATGAATGAATGCATGCATTCATTCCAAGTGATTCTAGAACCCATCAACAAGTAGTCTCCAGATTCACAGTCTTCCCAGCTGAGGCCCCAGACATCAGGAAACAGAAACAAGTGGTCCCCATGGTGCTGCCTGAATTCCTGACCCATACGATCTGTAAGCACAATTAAATTATTGTTTGAAGCTGCTAAGGGTCACTGTAATCTGTTAAACAAGAATCCTGACCGGAACAGGCAGAGTCCTGGCACATGCTACATTAATCAAAAGGCTGGAAAAACACTTTTCTGTTATTAAAACAAACAGACCTAAGCTCAAATTCAAGTTCACTCTGACCAGTTGCTTCACCTCCATGAGCCTCAGTTTCCTCATCTGTAAAGTAGAAATAGCCACCTCCCTTGGTGTGAGAATTCAAGTAGCTATCAGAATCATCGCCATGAACTCTGAGAGAGATGGGGCTGGTGCTGAGGTAACAACTGTTTTGATTATGACACCCCACAAAAACTTGCCAGTGATAAAATCTGTTCTGACATTGATAAGATATTGACCCAGTTCCATGGGTGATCAAGATTCTTTATCTTTCAAGACTAAACGAGGGCTCAGGAGCATTACCCAGATGAACAATATGGGTGAAATTTAATTTATCTTCTATATGTATTGGCTTTCATTTGGTAATTTTTTTTAATGCATGAAGAAATTCACTGTCAAAATAAAGAAAAATAAAGAAAAAAATAGTCACAGATAAACTGAAGAAGCAAACGTGATATGAAGTCTCTCATACAATTTTTCCGAAATGGTCATTGAACGTGGGTCTCACTTCAGCCAAGGGGTTCCTGCTCCTGGCATCTAAAAACTTTGAAAACACACTATGGGTATGGTTCAGTTGGGGGTGAGGGTCCCCTTATGCTCACAGAGCATCCAGAGGAAGGACTGTGGGACAGTAAGGGGTTGCAGACTAGGGAGACAGGGGAGGAAGGAATGGGACACTCAGGTGCCCCACTTAGCTAACAAGGCCTGGCTGAGACCATGATCCCTTTGTCCTGGGCACAAAGGGTCAGGCGGCACCTCCAGGAATCTGGGATACAGCTGAGGTGGACCCTACAGGACTTAGAGGTAGACTCACTATCAAAACCCTCAGCCATGTGCAGAAAACCAGAGGTTGCAATAGAGGAGCAAGTCCTGAAACAGAACTGGAGCGCAGGTGTGGAAGCCTCAGGTGAACTTCTGCTTCCTTGGCTCCCCTCTCTGCCTTGAGACTCGTTTCTTTCACTGGCTGCTCCTCTGGCCTCAGACCATCTCACCTCCTGCCTGAGAGGAAGAGACTGGAGGCCCTGGATGGACTGGACAGTCCATGGGAATTCAGCCCAATGTAGTCCAGTCCCAACATCCCATGTTCTCTCCAAGGCAGGGCCTCTTGACATCCCCCTGCAGACTTGTCCCTGGCCTCCCTATCCTGAGGCTTCTCCAGTTTCACCAGCCTCAACCCCCAGTGCTTAGCTTTCAGTTTCCTGGACACTGAAGTCAGTCTCCCCATTGGGAGAAGAGAAGAGAAAGGGGACTGGAAACCAGCACTTACAGAGCCCTGGGATGTACCTGCCAAGGTGTGTGAGGCTCGCTTCCTTCTTGCTGAAGGGTGTCCTGACACAGGACTCTAAGCTCAGGGGTTACAAATGAGCCTCGATGGAAACCTGAATGATAAATTCCTACACTGACCAAGAGAGAGGCATTCTGTTCTGCATGTTACACAGCCTACCTGATATGGTTTGGGTCTGGAATGACCCCCAAAAGCTCATGCGTTGAAAACATGGTCCACTACACAGGAAGGTTCAGAGATGGAGTATGGCTGAAGGAGATTATAAATGTCCCTAGACCCCTCTTCTCATTGTCTGTACTTCTGGACACCATTGAGTTGAGCTCATCTTTCCTCCACCACACCATGCCACCATGTCTGCCTTGGAGTCAGCCAACTATGGACTGTACCTCTGAAACTGTGAGACAAACTTTTCCTCCTCTACGTTTGTCACAGCGATAGAAAAGCAAACTAAAACTCTAGCTTAAAGAAGTGTAGGATCCAGGGAATGGGGCTCTGGTGGGCGAGTAGTAGCTGGGGAAATATTTGGAGAAAGTACCAAACTCAGCCACCACATTCCTGGGTGACCCTTAAGGGCCTTACCATGGACACCAGCAAGGGAAGTAGGGTCAAAAAAAGATAGAGGGTGCAGTGAAAGGACAGAGGAGGATTTGGGTAAGATAAACCCCCACATGAGATTTGAAAGTCCTACAATTCCAGGTAGGGCCAAAAAGCCAGAGAAATAACAGGGATGGCTGAGAACATGCCAATGTGCATGCAGGCACACCTGAATTTTACACAAGGGGGATACTTGTACCTACCAGAGAAGGTTGGTAGGGGATTAGATGAGGTCATTCATTAATCTGTTTGCAAAGTGGTAATGGAGCACCTCCAAAGTGCCCAGCGGAGCATAGCACCTGGGGGCCAGCCCTCAGGGATGGAGAGGGGCTCCCCCTCCCTCCCAGACAGGGTTCTCATTTTCTGGGACTCTGTCATTCTCAGGAGTAGCTGGCCCCGCAGCCAACACAGGTAGAAAACCTGTTTTCTTTAATAAATAAAATAAAATCTCGCCTCAGCTTGGCCTCTGGGGCCAATTCTGGTAATATAAAGTCAAGCGGATTTTGGTGTGTGGGTATGTTTTAATAAACAAGAATCATTTCCCCAGCCTCATGTTAAACAGAAATCTCTTCTTCAGGATGGCTCTATGGTGTGCTTTGAAAACAAAACTCTGCGCATTTAAGTGAACAGTTCCACCCAAGGCACAGCTTGGTGATCCCACCCCACCCCACCCCTGGAGCACCTCAGTCCAGCTGGGTGATTCCAGACTTGCCTCCAACAGATCATGCCATCCAAAGTTAACAGATGCTGCCTCAAAACCACATCGGGGTCCCGTCTGGGACTGATCACTGAGCCCGGCTCTCATCAGGGTCCTGCCTGTTGCAGGGTCTCCAAGCTGGTCCTTCTGGAACCTGCAAGCGATGGGGCCAGGGCTGTGCCCAGCATTTGTTGTGATTGTTTTTTTTAACTAGGTAAATAATATCTCAGGGGCAGACATGTATAAAATGAGCTGTTCCGCCTCAGTGAGGCTTGTCGCAAAGATGAGGGCTTGTTCTTTTCAAAATACTCCAACATCCCGCAGGGATGAAACAAAAATAATCCCTCTCGACTGAGGGACTCTGAGCAGTTTTGGAGCAAGAGCTATAGCTGTGGACTAGCCCAGCACTTCATAAAGGACTCAGCCCCAGCACCGCACCTCTGAAAGGCCCCAGGAGAGCTTCTGCCTACCCAGGATCAAGGATAAAAGTCATCCCCAAGGGGAGGTGCTCAGGTGGACAGTGTCCAGGGCCTCACAGCCCCAGACAGAGGGTGGAGTTTGATTCTCAGGACTTTTGTGTGTGTGTGCGGTACTGGGGATTGAACCCAGGGGCATTCTACTTCTGAGCTCCACCCCCAGCCCGAATTTTTTATTCTTTATTTTGAAACAGGGTCTTGCTAAGTTGCAGAGGGCCTCACTAAGTTGCTGAGGCTGGCCGCGAACCCAGATCCTCCTGTTTCAGCCTCCCAAGTACTGGGATTACAAGCATGGGAGTGGGTCTAACTTCTTGTTGCCACCCAAGAGAGCTTCCACTGCGCTGCTCAGCACACTCATCAGACAGGATGGAGAGCCTGCTTGGCAGAAGAGAAAGCGCTGCTCTCTGGCAGGGATGGAGGGGCTATGTCCAGGGAATGGCCCAGTCACCAAGGTGTGGCTCTAAAAAAAAAATCAGACAAAAGCCAAGAAGGGTGCCCGAGGCGGAAACACCCAGGTGCAAATCTAGGCTTCCTTCACACTGGCTGTGCCACCTGGGGCAGATGACCCTCTTTACCCAGCTCTGTAAAACGGGCACAGCAAGAGGCCCTCTGTGGAGGAGTGACCATTGGTCCCAGCTCTTAGTAGACCTCTCCCATTGCTGCTATGGCCTCAAGGCGGGTCATGGGACTTGCTCTGACCCAGTGGACATCATGCCAACAGTGGCTTGAAATGTGCTCACAGGGCTGGGGTCATCCTCTCAGGCTGCTGTGACCACCACAGGGAGGGCATCCACCTGTCCCGTCCCTGCCTGGGACCCGGGATGAGACAGGTGGAGCAGAGACCTCTGCTGCCCCAGGCAGTCCACAGGTATGCGAGCCCAGAACTGTCCTAGGCCTGGCGTGGTGGCGCACACTTGTATTCCCAGTACTTGGGAGGCTGACACAGGAGGATAGCAGATTCGTGGCCAGTGTCAGCAACTCAGCGAGGCCCTCCGCAACTTAGTGAGACCTCGTTTCAAAATAAAGAATAAAAAATCGGGCTGGGGGTGGAGCTCAGAGGTAGAATGCCGCTGGGTTCAATCCCCAGTTCCACCACAAAAAAATAAAACCTGTCGTAGGAGTGCTGTGGTGGCTTCTGTTGCAGCATCAAGGTGGCAACAGCCAGCTGACATACCTTTCTCTTCGATCAGGTGGTAAGATTAAAATAATGAATATAAGGCACTTGGGCAAAAGTTAGGTGTCTAATCGCCATCATCAGTAAATAATTCTCTCCTCTTCCAGCCTCCAGGGTAATCTAGTTGAGACCGCTAATCCGATCTCATCTTCCCTGCTAAATGACTTTCTATTGTTTTCAGAATAAAGACCAAACTCAATTTAGCAGATAATCCCCATGTAAGTCGCCCTCCGACCACTTCTCCTGTGATCATCACTTCCCCCAGCCTCCACCCCTCTGCTACAAGGGACACCCAGGTCATGATCCTGTGACTTATGCCAAGCCCTGTCGCACCTCTGTGCGGTGGCATATGTGGTCCCCTCTGCCCACAGTTACTTTCCCTTTGTTGTCTGCCTGCGGAGCCCCACGCCCCTTTTCCAGGGCTCACACAGCTCTTGAGCTAGGGAAAAATGTCTCCACCACTGGGCAGGCAGCCAGCCTCCCCATCCCCATCCCCATCCCCACCCTCTGTCTAGACTAGAAGACCAGAGAAAGGGAGAGGAAGTAGATGGGGGCCCGGGGCTTTCCCTTGCCCTCCACCCAGCCTTCTCTCATCCAGTCCTGTCCCCCAGCTCACTGCAGAGGGGATCAGGGTCATGAGGAAGATCCCAAGACTCTCCTCCCAAGCTCTCTTAGCTGAACACTTCCCTGGAAGCAGTCATTGGAGCCACCCGTACCCCCTCCCCGGATTTCTGGAACTCGTCAACAGTCTCTGGCCCTGCATGACTTCTCCACCTCAGCAGCCCCTGGCAGGGGGGTGGGGGTCAGCCCTGTCAGGCACAGCCTGACTGATGAGCCACACCCCTCCAGCCTCCAGTCAACATTTCAAGTTCTTTTGAAGGCCGGCGCGGACAGTCCCCGTTGCCTCTGCCGCAGACACATCAACGTCTCAACTTCTCTTCACTCACTTGTATTCGCTGCCTGCTCCACTCCTGGCCCACAGAACAAAGCCAGCAGAGGCACCTGCCCTGCACACCCAAGAAAGCCAGCTCCAGACACCAGCATGTGTCCCAGCAGAAGCCCCCTCTGTTGTTCCACCTGCTGTCACAGCTCTGAGTTCCTGCTGCTGTCACCGCCAGTGCAGCCTAGTCCTGTCCCTACTCCAGCGGCCTTCACCCTGGTCTCCCTCTTCAATGCTCTGAGTCCTGCCCGCCTTGTGCTCACCACCTCCCGTGTCCCAACCCGTCACACCTCACATTGCCTGGAGCCCCCCTAACCAGCCAGTCCCTTGCCCATAAGCGGATGAGGGGAGATGTGGGTGATAGAACCCGCCAGGTACAATAGGTACTTTGTTATCATTCTTCTGGATTAAGAGGAAGGACAGTGGTGAGCCTTCCATCAACTTACCTGGCTTCAAGGCAGCCTCCGCACATGCTCAGACTGGCAACAGTCAGATGCTATAAGGTGTAGGTGAGGACACAGGAAATGCATGATTCTCACAGGCTGCCAGCGGGGATGTAGTTGGCACGGCCACACTGAAGAGCAGCTTCCACTAAAAATAAGAATAGCATCCTTGGCTGTGGCTTGGTGGTTTCCCTGCCTGGGGTCTCCACATGCACCTCTGTGGGTGCGTGTGGGTGTGCACACACCCACAGAGACACAGGCAGGAGGATGCACGTGGCAGCATTGTTTAGGACAGCAAAGAGAAACTGGAAATTACCCGCATGTCCATTAATAGGATGGATTTAAAGAAAAAATATATAGAACATGGCAGTTAAAAGGAATGAACTGGAATTGCCAGTTTGGATATAGGCCTACAAATCACATTGTCGAGTGAAATAAAGCAAGTCGCAGAATGATATGAATCACATAATTCCATTTATGAAAGGGAAAATCCATGTGGGGATGTTATTATTTCCTACGGATATGTAAGTGTGTGTGAAAGGCTTTTCTGTTTTCCAGGGCTGAATACATCAAACTCATTATAGGGGATTCCACTGGGGAAAAGAGAAAGGATTAGGATTTAGAGAGACAGAGACCTGAGATTTATCTGTTGTATTCTACATTTTTTCATGGGCAATGGAGCACGGTAGTCACATAATACCCATGCAATTTGGGGCAACTATGATAAATGTTAACAGTGGAGATATGAGGGTTGTTATTTTTGACCTGATGCTCTTCTGTATATTCTAAGTTTTATTTTAAAATGGCCAGAGGAATGGTTCAATCAGCTATTGAATGCCCTCTGGGTGCCTGGTCGTGGCAAGAGCCGTGAGCATGAAAAACTCTTTTGAAGACAGAACAGGAGTGCTACCAGGGCAAAGGTGCAGGACAGGCCCCATGTCTGGTGACAATTAAAGCTGTGTCCCTTCGCAGCCAGGCCCCTGTTGAGGAAAATCACCACCCGATGGAAAAACATATCTTCAATTTTAATAGTGACGGAGACTAATCAAAACCGGCTTCAACTCTGAAGTGTATTAAGGACCCAATTAATAACTTTGATTCTAGCAATTGCTTAAAATTGGAATTTGCTACGTGAGGAGAAGGAGCATTCATTAGCACAGTGATGTGTGGTACCTGGCAGGAACAGGGAGTCCTAAGGGTGGAGAAAGACTCAGGTGGAAGTTAGTTTTGCCTCCTAGGAAATTCCTTCTGCAAGATGGGAGGCTGCTCACAGCCCAGCTGGGCACCAGCAGGAGCTGTGTCCAATCGAAACCCATCGCTTTCAGTCTCTGAGCCTAGGTTTACTTGATTGTGCCATTGCGTCTTTCTTTGGTGTGTGTGTGTGTGTGTGTGTGTGTGTGTGTGTGTGTGTGTGTGTGTGATACTGGGGAATGAACCCAGGGGCATTCTACCTCGGAACTACACTCCAGCCCTATTTTTTGATCTTTATTTTGAAACAGGGCCTCGCTAAGTTGTGGAGGGCCTCACTATGTAGCTGAGGCTGGCTGAGAACCTGGATCCTCAGTCTCAACCTCCCAACTACTGGGATTACAAGCGTGCACCACCATGCCCGGCGCATCTTTTATTTTAGAAGCTTGCTGAGCATGTTGGTTTGGGTCCCCCCAGAAGATCCCAAGATGAAGATTCAAGTGAATGGAATTTACTTGGGAGATGCAGAAACCACCAACAAGGAACAGGGCAGGTGACACAGTGAGAGGGAGGCAGCCATGAAAGGTGCGCTGTTAAAGTGGCCACCACCAGGCCACGTGGTAGGCAGAAGATCACCTTCAAAGATCGCCACATCCTAGTCCCCAGGACTTGTACACATACCTCGTTACGTGGCAACAGGGAATTAGAATTGCAGATGGAGTTAAGGTTGCTAATCAGCTGAGATGTGGAGATTATCACAGATTATCCAAGGGGGACCGATGTGATCATGGAGGTCCTTATCTGTGGAAGAGGGAGAATTAAAGTCAGAGTAATGTCAGAGAATTAAAGTCAGAGAAGACACAACTGGCCATTGGTGACATGGGACAAAAGGGGAGGGCACAGGCCAAGGAATGCAGGAGCCTCTAAAAGCTAAAAATGTCCCCAGAGCCTCCTAGAGACCCCTTGATCGTCACTCAGCAAAACCTATTTCAGACTTCTGACCTCAAGAACTGCAAAGTCATCGATTATGTCATTTCAAGTCACTAAGTTTGTCAGAATAGGTTGTAGCGACAGTAGAAACCAATTCAGGGGACTTGAGGAAATTCCAGAAAATGGTGCAAAACCCACCTCTGAAGTCACCCTGCCTAGAGGAGAAGGAGCTGGGGTATCGAGACTCTCAGTCACTGGCTGGGGAGGGTGGAGGAGTGGCCATCCAAGGTTCCGGCAAAGCCATGCAGTGGCCGTCAGAAGCCACTAAGCAGCAGGGTCTGAAGAGGATAGGAAGCCCATTGCTGGGGACATTCATGTCCCCACTATCCTACCATCCTCCTCCAGGCAAGGTTCACCTCTGATTTGCAGCAACTTTACGTCCAAACTAGAAGTAATTCCATTTTTCCTACATGATAAAATAAAGGTCCAGAGAGATTAAGCAATTTGTCCAAAGTCACACAGCTTGCAGGTGGCAGTGCCGGGGATGGAACCAGGGTCTCTTGACCTCAGAGACGGCTCCCTTCCACTCCACCATGACCAGGATACCCACTTGGTAGTGTCCTGTAATCTGTGAGATCAAAGGTCAGACCCATAATGCAACTTTGAAGTGGCCAGAGAATGCCACATCAAGATACTGTGCAAAGGAACACTGACAGCGTGCCGCGGGGCCCTTCCAAGGACAACAGCCAAGACCAACCAGCAGGGTCTCCAGTTACTGGCTCCAGAAATGAGCCCTGAATCCTCACTGCTCGTTGCAGCTCAGCCTCTGGCCCACTCCCCAATTTCCACCAGGGGAAGAGGATGGACAGCAGCCCAGCCCTGAGCAGGTGCTGACTGCAGCAAAATGCTGGAGTGGATTGCCCATCCAGAAAACTCCAACATCGTCTCCCTGGACCCTGCCAGAAATCCAGCGTGTGGTGTATACCTCGCCACACTGGCAGGAACATCCCTCTAACCACAGATGGAAAATGCAGCTGGGCTATGGGATCCCGAGAGGCTGGGTAGAGGGGTCCCCGAGCTCCATGGGAGCTCAGGCAGGATGGAAGAGAGCCTCACCGGGCACCTCCCTTTCCTGAGATGAGGATGGTCATGATATACACCTCCCAGGAGCTCACTGTGAGGATTAGACCTGAGCAGCCCAGTCAACACGGCTTGTGGCACATTTTAGATCCTCCAGCAGCAGCGGTAAAGCTCACCATCATGGAGAGGAGACTGTGAGGTCTCTCCTGAGGTCTGAGTCCTGACTCCCCCATTTGGCACCTGGTGAATTTCGAACTCCCTGAGATGTACAAGAGAAAGAGCAGGGCCCTGAGGCGGGTGGGTCTGAGTTCTGATCCTGGCTCAGCCATCTATTGCCCTGGTGACCTCGGACTTGTTATTTAAACCCTCTGCCCCTCATTTCTTCATCTGCAAATTGGACATATTCTGCCCTTTCCAGAGCACTACGGAGAGGATAACAGGAATTGAGTATGCAGGAAGCCTAGTGCAATGCCAGCCACCAGACAGCTGGCCCCTATCTGTCACCTTCCCCTCTGCCAGGCACCAGAAGCTTGTCGCCGCCCCACTCTTGCTGGGTTGCTGGGTGACACCAGAGGAGGATCCCCAGGGTGAGTGCTAAGCAGCTCTCCCTCTGCTCCACTGCTGGTCATGTGGGTGCCTGGGGCAGAAGAGGCAGCAGCAGGGGCAGCTGCCAGGAAAGGAGGCTTGCCCTAGGGGGACAGCCAAGGTGGCCTCGAAGCCCCATGCACACAGAGGAGGCACTGTGGGCAGCAGGAGAGTCGGGGCTTTGGTTGGGAGGAGGCCTCCTCCTTGTATTTCTGCCCCTCCAGTCACCCCATGTCCTTACAGTCCCTTCCCCAAGGAAGGAAGGCCTGGTCAGCTGAGGGTTCAGCCCTGAGCTGCCCTTGAAGCAGGGTGGCTCTGTGTGCTGGAGTCCAGGGCTCACTCTCCAGCACTTCCTGCGTCCATGTGTAAACAGGAAGAGGCAGGACGGCCATCCTGTTTTGCAGATGCGGCCCTCCTGGATCCATCCTTAGGATGCAGGATGCTTCCTTTAGACCTGATGGCCAAGCTTCATCCCAGCACAGCTTTTCCCAGGCACCATCACAACCTGCCCAGCTCCTAACAAGCCTGTGCCTGTCTTCCCTCCAGCTACTATTCCCAATCGCGTCCCTCTCTCATGTAGAATCCCAGAAGGGCTGTCAAAGGGACTCCTGCTAGCGGTGCCTTTGAAAGGGCTCAGCCTGTGTCCTAAGCCACAAGGAAGACCCACTGCAGGCCCTGCAGGAACCGGGGCCAGGGGAAAGAAAGGGCGGCTGGGATGAGGCGGTGCTCCGGGGTCCACAGTACAGGATGCTTTCTGGGCTGCCCTGTCCCCAGGCCCTCTCAGTTTCAGCAAGGTGGAACTAGCAGATGAAGAGGTGTGTTAGTGGGCTCCTTGGAAGCAGACACTGGGTTGGGGAGTCTCATGCAGAATGCTATCCCAGTGGGCCCAAGAGAGACCCCCACACACCCCAGAAAGGGATGAGGAAGGTAGGTGGGCAAAGCAGGCTGCAGTGGGTGGTGATGAAGGTTTCAGCTGACCCCAGGGGAGCTCTGGAGCCAAGGTAACCCCTGGTAATTGTCCGGGCCTTCACAACTGCCCCCCACCCCATCAGCCAGTCACTCTCTATTTAATCTTGGATGAGGTGGCCCCCCTTTGGTCAAAGACAATTGCTATTGAAATATGCAGCTGGCAGATACTCCAGCGTTGGGGACTGGGTGCCAGGTCCTGAAGACAGGGTTTATGTGAAAACCATTATGTCCACTCTGGAGCGGAGAACCTGCCGGCCGAGGCAGGCGAGGATGGGCCCTAGTGTCAGCAGTGGGGGAGTCTCCTTGTGCCTTCAGTCCTAGCTGGTTGGCACTCGGCCCCCCATGCCTCCCGGGATCCCACAGGGAGGCTGCCTCCCTGTCCTCTGGCCCCCTCGACCTGAGTGAAGCCGACTGTCCCCCGCAGAGAAGCTAACAGAGACATCAAAGCCACAACTTTCTGCTTTCGAGCAGCTTTGAAAAGCGTTGCTGAAATGGCTGTGCCCGGGAAGATGAAAAGTCCTCCTATTGAAGGAGTGGAGGGTCTCCAGCGTCAGAAACAGAGTGGGTGGGCTCAGGGATATGGAAAAGTGGAGTGCTTTTGTGTACCGGGAGGTGGAATAGAAAAGCCAGAAATAGGATCACACAGAATAAAATATGAGCCGAATCCAAGTGGTAACATCTTAGTTCCAGAGTCTCTAAAGCGACAATGGAGCCGCGGCTCTCCCGGCGGGGGTCAGGGGAGTGAGAAGATGCTGAGGAAATCAAAGGCCTTCCTCGATTGGCTCGATCATTTGTTCATGCAGAAAGGATTAATGAGTATCTACTAAGTGCCAGACACTGCCAGGGTTCAGGGCCCAGTGGACATAGGACAGACGTGGCCCTGGCTTGAGGTGGTGCGGAAGCCATAGAGTCAAGGGCGAAATGCACTGGGATGGAAGAGCAGGGACCAGGGGACTCAGAGGGTGTCAGCGAGGGCTTCTGGAAGAGGCAAAGCCAAGCCCAAAGGCTGAGCAGGAGCGAGTCAGGTAAAGGGGGGCGGGCAGAAGAGAGTATGAGCGAGGCGGGAGGAGAGGAAGCCTTGACAGGGGAGCAGAAAGAGGGGAATATGATCAGATCCCAAAAGGCCTTGAACACCAGCCAAAAAGTCTGGGATGGGCGCAATGAGGAGCCAGGGAAGGGTCTTGAGCAGGAGCATGACAGGATCCCACCTGTGGGTTAGGACAATGAGCAGCCCCACCAACCACTGAAGACTGGCATATAAAATGCCTCTGGGAAGCCAGGCGTGGTGGCACATGCTTGTAATCCCAGTACTTGGGAGGCTGAGACAGGAGGATCACAGGTTTGAGGCCAGCCTCATCTATTTAGTGAGGTCGTCTGCAACTTAGTGAGACCCTGTTTCAAAATAAAGAATAAAAAATAGGACTGGGGATGTAGCACAGAGGTAGAATGACCCTGGGTTCAATCTCCAGTACCACAAAAAATAAATTAAGCAATTATTTTAATTAAATGTCTCTGGGTTGCCAGGTGTGGTGGCACATGTCTATAATCCTAGTCTTGGGAGGATCAAAGGTTGGAGGCCAGCCTCAGCAACTTAGTGAGACCCTGTTTCAAAATAAAAATAAAAAGGGCTGGGGGTATAGCTCAGAGGTAGAATGCCCTTGGGTTCAATTCCTAGTACCAAAAGGAGGGGAGGGAGGGAGGGAGGGAGGGAGAGAGGAAGGAAGGAAGGAAGGAAGGAAGGAAGGAAGGAAGGAAGGAAGGAAGGAAGAAAGGGAGGGAGGGAGGGAGGAAGAAAGGAAGGGCCTCTGGTGTCCTATCCTAGTCTGTAGCTCTGTCCTAACCCTGGAGAGGCCTGGAGAGAGAGCAGGAAGCTTAAGGAGGACCCAGGCCCAGGCCCCTTGGCTTGACAATCAGGGCTTGGCATGATTTTGCCCCTATCTACAAATCCAGCCTCCTCTCTGAGATTCAAAAAGTACTGTGCTCCAAGCCCACTTCAGTCCTACCATTCCTCCACCACACGGAGCCATCTCACTCCTCCAGGCCTCCACTCATGCCACCCATGCGTCTGGCATGTCCCCTCCCCTGCCTGCTTCACCCAGTGTCCTTAACCACCAACCACGACCACTGTCCATCCCAGGCTGGCCAGTGCATCCTCTTGGATTCACCCAGGCCTTGTGCTTCCGTTGTGACCACCCACTTACATGTCCATCTGCACCCAATAATAGTCAGACCCCGACCAGCAGGGACCTCATCAGTGAGCTCTGCCCATGCCTTGTGGCTCTGAAGCAGGAGAGATCTTCCAAGATCATCTTAATCAGACCTACTATGGTCTAAAGGATCCCCTAAATTCATGTGTTGAAACTTAATTGCCCATGTAACGGTATTCAGGGCGGAGCCCTCATGAATGGGATTAGTGACTTTATGAAAGAGGCTTCTGAGAGCTGCCTTCCCTTCCGCCTCCTACCCACCCACCTGTGAGAACACAGTACCTGGTCCCTTCAGAGGACGCAGCAACAAGGCACCATTCTGGAAGCAGAGACAGAGTCCTGCCAGACACCAAGTCAGCTGGCACCTTGACGTTGGACCTCCAGCCTCCAGAGCTGCAAAAGGTAAATTTCTGCTTTATGAATGATCCATCTACGGTATTTGCTATAACAGCACAAATGGACTGAGACTAGGCCCCTCTTCCAAGCAAGAGGAGATGGGAAGGGAACCAGTGGGCTCACCCCAGTGCTGGGCCTTTTACAAATATCATCTGGTCATCCTCAAATATCTCTGCCTGGCAGGTATCATGAGCCCCATTCCAGATGTTTGGAGGTTTGGTACCTGTCCAAGGCCACCTAGCTGGTCACGAGCAAAGCTGGGATTCAACTTGGCCCTTTCCAAGACTCCTCTCTTAGAATTTTCCAACCCAGAGCTGAGCATGGTGGTGCACATGTATAATCCCAGTACTTGGGAGGGTGAGGCAGGAGGATCTCAGATTTGAGGTCAGCCTCAACAACTTATCAAGACCCTGTTTCAAAATTTAAAGAACTGGGGGTGTAGCTCAGTGGCCAAGCACCCCTGGGTTCAATCCCTAGTAACACACACACACAAAAGAATTTCCAACCCAGCTCTCCAATTCCTCCAAGGAGTGACAGGTAGCACCTCCTTCACAGTGGTCTTCTGAAGTCTGCTAACCTGAGCCCGCTCGTGCACAATCTCAGTCCCCCTGTATATTCACATATTCTGGGATGCTTCAGGAGAGAAAGATGGAAGCGTCACTGTGGCCACCACTGATGTCCTCTGAGCTCACACATGCCAGCTCCCCTCCTGGCTCCCAAGCCCCATGGCCTCCCAGCCAGCACAACTTAGTATCCTCACCCTTTCCCCTGGTCCCACAGGTACCCTAGGGCTCACGGACCACACCAGGACAATGTTTCCTGCAAGGAAAGCAAATCGAAGCTGCAGATGGTTTGCATCATCTAGGGGAACTGGGTAGTCAGGTGCCCATGACTCTACAGACCAGGGCGTCAGGCACAGCCGCTGGGCCCCAGAGGAAGGCCTTTCAGTACCAGGCTAGGGGGCCCCTTAGCCCCCTAGTGGCACCTGCCGCCGCTCCACTAACCAGAGTCGAGTCATCGCCCCTTCCGACAACATTCTCATCATGCCTGCCAAGCCACAGGGTTAAGGCAAGTGGGCAGAGCCGCCTAATCGACATGAGGAAGCTGATCAAGGAGGGGAGATGAGAGGATTAGGGAAGGCTGACAGCGACTCGACTTTTATTTTTTTTATGTTCATTTATTGGTGCATTGTAATTATACATTTTGATATATGTCAGGGTATGAATATCATACATGTACACATTGCTCATTTAGCCCTCCCTCCAATCCCACCCTATTCCCTCCCCCTTCCCTTCCTTTCATGCTCCGGATAGAAATTAGCTACTTTGATTGGGATGCGAATCTACTGATCGTCCATGCTCCAGGGAGCCAGGGGAGCTTTGCATCGTTACACTGAAACCGCGGGGGTCACAAAGCATGGCGTGTCTTACTTAGAACACGGGATGGGCAGAAGCTTGCCACACATAAGGATTAGAGAAGTGAGGCTAGCTGGTCCAGGAAGGGCCGTGAGATGCAGAAAGCACAGCATCATGATGTGAACCGCATCTTGCCTCGTTCTTATTTATATTTTATTATGACTTTATTGAATGTTTTCTTGTAGATCACCTCCAATCCTTTGGGGAATAAAGCAAAGCAAAATAAATAAACTTTGAATTACAAAGTAGGAGGGACAGCATTTCAGTGACAGAAGTGAGTGCTCGGGTAATCAGAGGGGGGCTTTGTACAAAGCATGCACGGAGTCCAGGACAGGTAGCAGCGGCGACTCTGACTTAAACATACCTAACCTCTCTGAGCACCCACAAGACACTTTCCCAGGTCCAACCCATCACCCAGGCAGCCTGGGGTCATGGGGATCGTCACCTTCCCCAGCTCCCCCTGAGCCTAGCACTGTGCCATAGAGAAGGGCAGGAGGAGCAGAGGAATGCTTCGGGGCTCTGGAGCCAGACCGCAGTATGGACACCCTTGTGCTGTCTTCCTGCTGTGCGACCATGAACGTGCCTCTTAATTGCTTGCAACTGAAATGAAATCAGTTTAGCTCCTGCCTGGACAGGAGAGGCTTGAGCTCATGGACAGAAAGCGCTGAGAAGGCGGGGAAAGTCATGATACAGGGCCAGCAGCCCTGCGGTGTGAAGTGGACTGGGTTCATCTCAGAGCAGGGAAGAGTTGGAAAGCCTGGGAAGACTTCATGGAGGAGGAAGGGCGTGGCGTGTCCAGCTACTGAAGAGGACGGAAGGCAGCGCTGCAGGAACAGGGAGCAGCAGAGGCTTGGAGACCAGAACTGGATGGGGCTGGGAGGGCCATAGCGAGGCGGCATGGGCCGCGGCTGGCTGTCCACGAAAGTGGGAACGGGCTGGCTCAGGGACCTGGGCCGGCTCCTGGCAGCTGCACAGAGCCCAGCAAACGTGCTTAACCCTGAGCTCTGGGTGTTTTGTGTCTCCTGCCTCAAGGCTGGAGAGCAACCTGAGCACAGATCAACAAGATTGATCTGCACAAGCAGATGACTCGAATCAAAGTAGTGTGTGTGTGCATGTGTGTGTGTGCGCGTATGCGTGCATGTATGTGTGCTTGTGAGAGCTGATGTTATATAAATACTTGAAATAAATGAATATGAGAATTCTTGAACTGATCCAAGTGACAGGGATCCTGGAATTTCTGCCTTTTGCTCTGGTGGTTTTTTGTTTTGGTTTTGGTTTTGGTTTTTTGGGTTTTTTTTTTTTTTTTTTGCAGTACCGGGGATTGAACCCAGGGGCATTCTACCTCCTGGCTACACCCCCAGCCCTATTTTTTGTTCTTTATTTTGAAACCTGGTCTCACTAAGTTGCAGAGGGCCTCACTAAGTAGCTGAGGCTGGCCGCGAACCCAGATCCTCCGGTATCAGCCTCCCAAGTACTGGGATTACAAGTATGCGCCACCACACCTGGCTTTGCTCTGGTTTAAAGAACTGAACTTAGGCCTGTACCAGAGATAGAGGAACTCCAGGTTTTAGCGAAGGTTACAATAGTAGCACCAGAACACTCTCAATAAATACGGAATGAATGAATGAATGAATGAATGAATGAATGAAGAAACCAATTGGAAAGCTCGTTGCTGTTTTTCAAGTGCAGCCCTCTTGCCTGTGAGTTGGGGGATGGCTGTCATTCTCACCGGCTGTTCTCACTGCTGTGCTCCTATTGAACTTCAGTGGAGAACATGGACTTCCAGGCTCGGAAGCTCTAAGGCGCACATTGCCGGGGTCTCACTGTGAGCATTTGTAATTCTGAGTTAAATCTTGAACGCAGGGGCACTGGCTTCCTGCTTGGTGAGGGGTGGATGTGCTGCCTTGTTCTGCAGATCTTGCCCGCTGGGTTCCCTGGCCCCTCTCTGAACATCCCTCAGGGTTCCCACTTTCCTGCACCCTCCAGGACCAAGGGGCCTGCTCCCTTACTCTACAGGGGAGCATAAAAGTTGCTCCTCTTCTCTACAGCCCCATCCACCCCTGCTGCAAGCTAACACTTTTAACAATGCACATTTATCAAGCACCTACTGCATGCTGGCCCTGTGCTAAGCACTTGGCAGGCAGTATCTCAATTGCTCCACTTGGCAACCCTCCTGAGAAGGTATTATCAGCCCTGCTTATAGATGGGGAAACTGAGGTTCAGAGAGGCCCAAAGGCATCCACTAGAAGAGTCAGAGCCCAGATCTCCAAAGCCTGTGCTCTCCACCTCTGCAGCCATCCTAGGACAAGCATCTGGATTTTTGCCACATTTGTATACAACCTGAACTGTTGTTTACTTAATATTTCTTTAAACTGACTCCCTTTGCTTTTAATTTAAATAAATGTATTTGGCTGGGTGTGGTGGCGCACACTTGTAATCCCAGTACTTGGGAGGCTGAGACCGGAGGATCCGTGTTTGCGACTAGCCTTAGCTACTTAGTGAGGCCCTCCACAACTTAGTGAGACCCTGTTTCAAAATAAAGAATAAAAAATAGGGCTGGGGTGTAGCTCAGAGGTAGAATGCCACTCTATTCAATCCCCAGTACCGCAAAAAGTATTAAAAATTTAAAAAATGAATGTATTTGAAGGAAACTGTGTATCACTGTGGAAGGTATAAAAATAGTATTGATAGGAGCCAAGAAAGAAAACAGTGAGTTGAACTGCGCTGGACACTGTTGCCTGGTGAAGGCATCTGCCTAGGTCCTGTTTGCTCCACATTCAAAAGGGAACAAGAGCTGGGGGGCCACCAGTCATCTCCTTCACCAAGACAGGATAATGGAGCTCTCAAAAGGGTCCTTTTGCTGTAAACACTGCATCTGGGTCTGTGGTAACATTCCCTTGTGACCCATCCACTATTAATGACATTTGGGCCACTCATGGAAAGCAATGCCCTATCCTATTCCCAGGGTCCAGTGCTGTGTATCTACACCCCAGGCCCCTGTGGCCACCAGCTCAATGGTCAGATCCTGCCTTAGAGTGACCCCAAGGCCCAAGCCATAGCCAGTGTCCACCACACAGCTGAACGTCACACTTGAGTCCCCACCCACCTCAATGGTACCTCATCAATGCAGGGCCTCCTCCTTCACCCCAACATCTTACCCCCCAACATCTGCCAACATTCCCTGCGAAGAGCCAGGTGGAATGCTGGGGAGACTTGAATCGGGCATATAGACCATCCCCACGCTGACGGAGCCCTCGTGATAGACAGATAAATCATGGCAGTGCACCCCAGACAGCTCTAACTGGGCCAGGATGAGGTTTGGGAAGACAGACAAGGAAATAATTGTTTAACTTGGGCCAAGGGGCTTGGAAGGGATCAGTCAAGAGAGCCCCTCTCCCAACCCGTATGTGATTCTTGACACAGGGTACGAGTAACTTAAGGCGGCCCGGCCCCAGTTTACAGATGAGGAAATGGAGCCCTGCAGGCTTCAGTAGCACACCTCACGCTGGCTCTTTCAGGTGCAGCTAAGACTCTGTCGCCAAACCTGTTCTCTTTTCTCAGTAGCCCGCTGTTTCTTTTTTTTCTTTTTTTTTTTGTGGTACTCGGGATTGAACTGAGGGGCCATTCTACCTCTGAGCTATACCCCCAGCCCTATTTTTTTTATTCTTTATTTTGAAACAGGGTCTCATTAAGTTGTGGAGGGCCTCACTACGTAGCTGAGGTTGGCCGTGAACCCAGATCCTCCGGTCTCAGCCTCCCAAGTACTGGGATTACAAGCGTGTGCCACCACGCCTGGCTAGCCCACTGTTTCTTGAATGGCCTCTCAGCAAATGTCTAAGACTTGAGTCAAATTCCTGCATCTCCAAATTGAATACAGGAGCCATTTCTTGCCCTTCTTTATCTCTCTCCTCATCACCCCCTGGTTCCCACAGCCCCAAGCACAAGTCCCCTGAAAATCAGAGGTGCTTCAGAAAATGAAAGTGTGGAGGGCCTCACTAAGTAGAGAGAGAGAGAAAGAGAGAGAGAGAGAGAGAGAGAGAGAGAGAGAGCTGAGGCTGGCCGCGAACCCGGATCCTCCGGTCTCCGCCTCCCAAAGTACTGGGATTACAAGCGTGTGCCACCACGCCCGCGGAGAACGCCCCTGGGTTCAATCCCTGGTACCACAAAAAAAAAAAAAAGAAAAGAAAATGAAAGTGTGGAAGTGTTAACGGGTTAACGGGGAGGGGGCGGCAACAGAGCACAGTCCTTGGCTTCCTTCTGGTTAGGGAGGCAATGCCAGGCCCCAGGGCAGTTGCCAAGCAGGCTCCAAAAGCCCAGGCATCATGGATGGGGTGGGGACTCCTCTGGAAAGTTTCCTGAGAGAGGTCATCGGTTCCACCCAAAATGTTACTGTGCTTTTCTCATTTAAGAGGGAAGCAGATTGGTGAGGAAGGATTCAGACACAGCTTAGAGATCCAGGCTTCGTGAACACCACCCACTCTTCCAGGTCAGTCACCAGCCACTCTGTCCCCAAGTCAGGTTTCTATAAGAATCCCAGATAGAAAATCTCCTTGGGTTTTATGCTGTTGGGAGAGAAGCCCTTTGCCGAGGACCCTGGCTCCCCCTACTGGCCACGAAAGGCAGGGGCACTCAGCAGGGATGCAGTTCTAAGCCAAGAGAGGTCTCTGGCCAGAGAAGAGGAAGGTCAAGTCCCAGGAGCCTGGGCAGCCTGGACCCAGCTTCTAGGTCAAGCCCCAGGCTGAGATAGCCTGCAGCAAGCAATGCTGGAGGCAGGGTCTGTACAGCGCCCTGGAGGCCCATGGAAATTTCATTAGCTCAGAATCTGAATGTTTATGAAGGCTCTTTCCCCACTAAAGACTTTGGTAACCAATGTTTTAAATATTGTCTTGGATCTGGGAATTAATAACAGTTCTATTGACACCATGTGGGCTTTCAAAGTGTCCCTAAAAGCTTTTTCCCCCAGTTTCCCTTATCTAAATAATTGATAGTTAGTAACCGCTATTGTTGAGCCCGTGGCAGCCACTTATTAAAACACTTATCAAGAGTTTTCTGCCTCCTTTTGCCTGGGAGGTAAGGGGTGGGGAATTTGCTGGGTTTCAGTAATAGCCGCGTCTTTCAGGCAATCTCAGGGTTATTCAACAGCCCGAGCCTCCCACAGCCCCACAGGCCAGGAGGGAAATACAGAACCGCCCTGCACAGCCTTGTCCTCTGAGCCAGGCTGCTTCACGCCCTGCTTCATGCGGCCGGTCATGGAAGCCACAGGAGAGGCCCAGTGAGGTGGA
Source organism: Glis glis (assembly GCA_004027185.1). Classification (NCBI taxonomy): domain Eukaryota; kingdom Metazoa; phylum Chordata; class Mammalia; order Rodentia; family Gliridae; genus Glis; species Glis glis. The sequence goes on along the minus strand of PVJS01002342.1, from coordinate 8,428 downwards.
GCCTCGTGGCTCATGCAGGATGGGGCAGGGGACACCTCCAGGGCAGTGGTGCAGTGGAAACGACCCATAAAACAGCTCTGCACACCTGTAATCCCAGCACTTGGGAGGTTGAGACAGGAGGACTGCAAGTCCAAGGACAGTCTCAGCAACTTCGTAAGACCCTGTTTCAAGATAAAAAATAAAAAGGGTTGGGGGTGTAGCTCAGAGGTAGAATGCCCCTAAGTTCAATCCCCAGTACAAAAAAAAATAAGGAAAACAGCTCCTCGAGGGAGAAACTGCCTTTGTAGTTTCAGCAGAAAACCTGCCAGGAAGTGGTGTCCGTTTAACTAGAAGGGCAATAGGAGGGACTTTGCCAAAAGAGGCACAAATAACTCTGGCCAAGGCCCTGCCACGGCCCCTGTTGCTGTGTGGACTGCAGGAGGGGAGGCACAGCACTAGGGGTGGGTTTTCCTGGAAAATAGCTCCCACGCCTGCCACACACTAACTAGATGCCCGTCAGCTGGGCTGCATCCCGGGCAGATCAGCAGCCGTAAGAACTTCAGGGTAGCCTCCGTGGACACCCTGGAATTCCACACGTATGGAGAAGAGCTGTGTGCCCATGCTTTCTTTGCATGCATGTTGGCACTTACACTCCTGGGCAGTGCCTTGCGGAGGCCGTTATCCTGTTTGAGAGATGAGCAGACCAGGGCTTAGAACAATTAGGGCCTCAGTCAACAGCAAAGTTTCAGAGGCAGAGGCAAACCCACATCTGTCTGACCACACAAAACGCCCAGATGCCAACCATGTCTTGTCACCTCCAAGCTCCCTGAGCTTCTGCCAAGCTCCCTGTCCCATACTCTGGCTCATCCCAAAGCCACTCTCAGGCCAAAGCACAACCACATGTGCTCCTGGTCAGACATTCTAGATTCTTCTTGTCACCACTTAAAGGGCATGATGGTTCTTTCCATCAAACTCACTAATTAGCCTTTTCAGACAGAGATTGTTACTGTGTTATCATGACAATTGTGTTTTGCTTTGTTTTGTTTTGTTTTGTTTTGTTTTACTTTATGGCCAGTGACTTCTCAGCAGCTCCCTGGGTGAAGCTTGAGATACAGATGTCCCTACTACCCTTTACCCTGTGCCTTGGGTCAGGCCTTGGTCACCTCTCACCTGGACCAGCTGCTGGAAGAATATTTACAGACCTAATTCTCAAGCAGCCCTCCCCCATCCACGCTCTCCACGACTCTCAGGTGGGCTCCCAGCCCTAGAAGCCACGCCCTCCCCAGCTTCAAGTCCCCCATCACTTTCAGGATAAAAGCTGAGTCTCTTACTTGACAGACCAGGTATCTTATGATCTCACCTTACCAACCTCCCAGCATCCTCTCTGCCCACTGGCCATGCCGGGTCATGTACTCTTCCCTGTATACATTGTTCTCTCTCTCTCTCTCTCTCTCTCTCTCTCTCTCTGATACCCTTTGTTTCCATGCAGCTATCTACCTGGAAAATGCTATGCGCTTGCAAGCCCTGACTCAACTCTTTCTCCCTGAGAAGGCTTTCCTGGGGTCCCCCTGTACCCTTCCCCAGGCAGAGAAGGCAGCTCTCTCCAGGGCTCCCTCCTTGACACCCAGTGCAGCCATTTGCTGTACATGCACAACTCACCACTTCGTAGTTTAACACCTGGAGGGCACATGAGTCCCTTGGTCCATGAACCCCTGGCAAGCAGGACAGTGCTTGATTAAGTCCTACATTCTGGGAGCCGAACGCAGGCCCTGAGAGTGGTTGACACTAAGAGGGTTTGGGGGGAGTGAGTGGGCAGGGACAGGGCATTGATTGGTCCAGGGAAGACCTCGGAGGCCTGGATAAAGTCAGCGGTGATAGACGTGGCAATAGAGAGCTGCCTGTGGATTTGAAGACTATCCTGGCTGTACCAATAACTATAGATGAGTCATCTGATCTTGCTCAAACCTTTCGTTTCCTTCTTAGCAAAACGGGCTTGATAGCAGCACACTGCCAATCTCTAGCTTCCCCCAGAAGTCAACGAGACAACACAAGACCCTTATGAGGGAGTCACTGATATTGACCCAGCATTCGGATTGTTTCCAAGGGTCGGGGCATTCCACGGAGCTTGTGCTGAGCTGGGCTTTCAGGGATGAGTGATGTTGTGGATGGATGGATGGATGGATGGATGGATGGATGGATGGATGGGACATCTACCTCACTGAAAGAAAATGACTTGGGAAGGCCTGGGAAGGAGGAGGAAAGACAAAGGAAATAGCTCTTCTGAGCTTCTACTGTATTTTTTACATCATGGAGACACATTATGGTCTCATTTCACACCCCCAAGGATAATCTATAATCAAAAGTGAGAGGGCTATAGGAAATTTCTGCTCACCACTGATACCTTTAAGAAAATGCAAAAGCTGGGTATGGTGGCACACATCTATAATCCCAGTATTTTGGAGGCTAAGACAAGAGGATTGCAGGTTCAAGGACAGCCCCCAGCAACTTAGTGAGATAAAATAAAATAAAGTCAGGCGTGGTAGTTCACGCTTGTAATCCCAGTACTTGGGAGGCTGAGACAGGACGATTACAGGTTCACGGCTAGCCTCAGCTACTTAGTGAGGCCCTCCGCAACTTAATGAGACCCTGTTTCAAAATAAAGAATAAAAAATAGAGATGGGGTGTAGCTCGGAGGCAGAATGTCCCTGGGTTCAATCTCCAGTACGAAAGAAAGAAAGAAAGAAAGAAAGAAAGAAAGAAAGAAAGAAAGAAAGAAAGAAAGGAAAACATAGAGAGGAAGAAAGGAAGAAAGGAAGGGAGGGAGGGAGGCAAACAGGCTTAAGGGAAAACGTTCATCTCCAGAATATACCAAGAACTCCTACAATGAAAGGACAAACAACCCAATTTTTTTAAGTGGATGAAAGACTAAAACAGACATGTTGCAAAAGAAAATATATGAATGGCTAATAAGCACCTTAAAAATAAGCTCCACAGCATTAGATATCACAGAAATGCAAAATAAAACTAAAAATAAAGTAAAATGAGATGCCGCATGCTACTTGCTTACTAGAGTGCTAAAATTAAAAAAAAAACTGACACCATCAAGTGTGGTCAAGGATGTGGAGCAACTAGAATTCTCTCACATTGCTAGCAAGAGTGTAAAATGGCACAACCACTTCAGAAAATGTTTGGCAATTTGTGTGTGTGTGTGTGTGTGTGTGTGTGTGTGTGTGGTACTAGGGATTGAACCCAGGGCATTCTACCTCTGAGCTACACCCCCAGCCTTATTTTAGTTTTATTTTGAAACAGAGTCTCACTAGGTTGCTGAGAGTCTCACTACTTGCTGAGGCTGTCCTCGAACCTTCAATTCCTCCTGTATCGCCTCCCAAGTACTGGGATTACAGGCATGTGCCACCACACCCGGCTTCATGTTTGGCAATTATAAAGTTAACCATTTACCTGCCTGTGACCCAGCAATTCCACTCCAAGTACCTACCAAAGAGCAATAAAGACATAGATCCACACAAATCTATGTACATGAATGTTCATAGAAGTTGTATCAATTATAGCCCAACACAGGGCACAATCAAATATCCATCAGTACATCAAGGGATAAAGAAACTGTGATTCGTGATCTATCCATACAATGGAAAACAACAATAAAGATAATGAAATGTTGATAGATGCAACAATATGGATAAATTTCAAAAACATTATCCTGAGTAAATTAAATAGTATGTAACATCTCTTCAAAATCCAGGAACAAAATTTACCTCTGGTGATAGCAATTAGAACAGGGGTGCCTCCATATGGCAGGTAGAAATTGATGCAGAAGCAGCATGAAGAGTGATGGAAGTGTCCGTGTCTTGCTTGCAGGACCTCGTACCTGGGTGAACGAACACATTTGTCAACACTCACTGACCTGAACACCTAGGAGCAATGCATTTTGTTGTATTTTAATTATCACTCAATTCTGTTGTTGTTGTTGTTTTCCTTTTTGGGGTTTTGTTGTTTTGGTTTGGTTTGGTTTGGGGATTTGGGTTTTTGGTATTTTTTTTTCTTTGGTGGATCTAATCCAGGGGCATTCTACCTCCAAACCAAACTCCCAGCCCTATTTTATTTTTTGCTTTGAAACAGAGTCTCGCTAAGTTGCTGAAGATTTCGTTAAGTTGCTGATGCTGACCTCAAACCTGTGATCCTCCTGTCTCAGCCTCCCAAATACTGGGATTACAGGCATGCACCACCACTCCCAGCTTTGTCAACTAAAAAAATATAAAAGTGTGTAGTCAAACAATCTGGTTCAAATTCTAGCTCCAGCTTACTTTACCAGCTCTAACCCAGGTTAATCCCCGAGACTCCACTTCCTTGTCTATAAAATGGGAATGATGATAACTCTTACCTGGATGTATTGGGGCTGTTAAGCAAGATAATGAATCTATGTGGAGAAACTGGCTCAGCACCCTGAGACTTGGAGAAGCACATCACAAATGTTAATTGAGTAACAGCAGCTTGCCCACAGACCCACGGTGAAGCAAGTGGCCTGCAGCCAGGCGAGGCCGACCCCCAGAGGTCTGACCCAGACAGAACAGGAGGCCGGGAGGAGGCAAGCAGGTGTGCTACCAGCCCACTCACCACCCAGGAGGACGGAGCAAGGTTGGCATCCTTGGGGAAAATCTATGCCGGGAGCCCCGTGTACCTCCATGGCCCAGACATAAATAGGAGCTGACATTGTTGTTTATGAACAAGTCATGATTCTGGGCTGTGGAGGCTGCAAGAGGAAGATAGATGGGTGCTGCCCAGTGATTTATTGGGGGCCTTCTCAGAATGAGAACAGGCAGCCTGGCCCTGACAGGGGACAGACAGACCTGGAGGGTGGAGGGCTATATGGGGAAACCGAGGCATATGCATAGGCCATACATGCATATGCCTCGGGGATACTCTCCCTAGGGGAACTCTGGGCTGCTCCAAGCCCTTGGGTACCACTGAGCCCCACCCTTCCTCATAAGCATGCAAGGACACCCTCTGTTGCTTTGGGTCCCCTGCAGACACGAGGAGCCCCTGCCTCCTGTTAAGGTTACTGGGGTCACCACTCAGCAGAGCCATGAGAATTAAGGTCAGACACATGGGGCCTGGCTGGTCCCCATCAAGCCTCCACAAACGACACTAATTAATTTGTGATCCCCAGCAGGGGGTCCGTTGCATCCTGCATCTGCCAACCTAATTATAAAATAGCTCTTCAGGCTGCCTCCCAGCCTCGAGTGATCCCAGCACAAGCACCAACAGCTGGAGGAAACAATGACTACAAAAAAAAATTAAAAATCAGGGCTGCGAATGATGATAATGATAATCATACTAGTCAGTGTTTACTGAGCTCCTAGGAGGTGTTGTGTACTTAGAGATGTTGTCCTCAATATTTCCAAAGACACTAAAGGTATCAGGAACATCATTTCTCAAACCAAGAAACTAAGGTTCAGAGAAGTTAAGGAATCTGTCTGAGGTCACACAGCCAGTTAGTAGCAGGCCCAAGATAGGAACATGAAGATCTATTACTCCAAAGCCCATGTTCTTATTCTGCAGTACACCTCAGGAGGAATCTCTCGCCCCATTGGGGTGGGGGGGACATCAGTCCCTCCCACAGCTAGATGATGTAAGTCTGGTCCCTCAGCCCAGTTTCCAGTAAAACAGCCCAGTTTATCATCCAGATCGATGGCCAGATGGGAGCCAGTGGCCACTCAACTAGAGCCCTCCCCTTAGGGACAGACACTTGGTTTGGGCACCATTGAGAAGAGAGACCACAGTTTTGTTTTATTACCCGAGGCCATGATACCTCTGTCCTGCAGGCAAATGCAAGGTTCTCCCCAAGGCCTCAAAAGCTAGATGCATTCTCCATCACAGTCTTGCCCCTGAGAGCCCTGGAGCACCTTCTGTGTACAGATCACCTACCATGTGCCAGGTACCTGATGGACACAGGGAGGGAAATAGTAAGGAAAAATCAAATACAGAAATGGGAAGCCAGGCATGGGGATGCGCACTTGTAATCCCAGTACTTGGGAGACTGAGACAGGAGGATCGCAGGTTCGATCAGAGAGGGCAGAACAAAAAAGGTGCTCAGGATTCAAGACCAGTGTCAGTGGGAACACTAAAGGAGACAGGGATCCTCCCAACCCAGAGGCTAGTGGCCACTGGGGGGACAGCGGGGGAGGCAGGAGAAGGCTTTTGACTGGACCTGGGGAAGCAGGTACACTGCACACTGAGGGGAAAGATGCTCAGGGCTGAGGGATCAGCAGGAGCAAAGGTGCCAAGAAGAAGGGTCTATCCAAGACAAGTATGGAGATGAGTCATTCCCATATTCAAAGAGCATTTTAGTCAGCATTTCAAAATACCTGACAAGCACAACTTAGAGGAAGAAATATTTATTTGGGGCTCATGATTCAAAGGTCATTCCTTGATTTACCAGCTCCCAAGCAGGAACTGAGGCAGCAGGTTCTCAGGGCATGGTGGTGGGAGACAGAAAGATGGAGGGGAGAAAGGGCAGAGGGACACCCACCATCCCCAAGACCGTGACCCTGGGAACCCACCTCCTCCAACCATGCCTCTTAACCTCGCTGCATTAAGGACATGCTTTCAGCACATGAGCATTTTGAGGGACATCTCAAAACCAAACCACAACAACGAATAATACATGGAACCCCTGCAGAACAGAGGGCTCGTGGAGGGAGAGCAGCCTTGGAGTCCTCCAAGGCCAGGCCATATGGCATCTAGGCCCAGGGCAATGGGAGGCATGGAAGGTATCAAGCAGATGATTGGGAAGGGGTAGATGTCATGTATGGACAGGGCCTGCAGTTAGAGAAGCTGATGGAGGATGGAGACAACCCATTTGGTGTGGATGGTGCTGAGCATAAAGCCCTGCAGTCCATCAGCCCTTGAGAAACTGCTTCTCTTACAACTAGACTAGACCAGGGAGAGAGGCCCCACCCTCGGGGCAGTGGGATGGTGCTATGGTTTGAATGTTGAATATCCTGCAAAGGACACGTGCTAAAGACTTGGTCCCCAGGATGGAAATATTGGGAGATGGCGGAACCTTTAGGAGGCGGGGCTTAGTGAGAGGTCTTTAGGTCACTGGGGAGATTTCCCTTGAAGGGGATTGTGGGACCCTGGCCTCTTTCTTTTTTGCTCCCAGGCACATGATACAAGCAGTTTTACTCTGAGACACGCTCCTGCCATAATGTACTACCTTTCCACAGGCCCCAAACAATCCCATCATGGACTGGGACCTCCAAAATTCATAAACCAAAATAAACCTTTTCTTTTATATTTAATTATCTCCAGTATTTCATTGTAGGGACTGAAAGCTGACTAACACAGATGGGCTGCCTGAGCTGCCATTCCAAGGCCTGTAGCAGGTTTGGAATCTTCCTAATTTCTGTAAGTTATTGCTTTTTCCCCCCTCCATTCATTTGCTCGGTGTCTTTGACAGCCTGCTCATCAGAGAGAAAAATAACCTGCAAACAGACGGTGCAGCAGCACATCATGTTTGAGCATTAGGGAATGAAATGGACTGAAGAAGAAAAGCCCGTTGCAAGCAGATATCGCATCCACACACATGCACTCTCTGCATGTCCTCGCTGGTCCTCTCTGGGGCAGAGCAGCCCCAGCTGGGAACGGGGAGACCACGGTAGGCTCCAAGAGCAGGGAGGGGGTTTGCAATGTGCTGCCAGGAGAATAGAGCTGGCCTTGTGGCCCACAGGGCAGGGGCAAGAGTGAGAGGGGTAGGGTAAGTGGGGAGGCTATATTCTCCACATTTCCTGGGGACATCTCTGGCTCCTGTCTCTCCCCAAGCCCCATGACTCTCAAGCCTGGTGAACATCAGACTCACAGGGAAGTCTACTGACCACACAGATTCCAAGGTCCCCAGACTGACTGTAGCCAAATTGGAGGTGAGGCGTAGGGATCTCTATTTTTAACAAGTTTTCCCCCAGGTCATCCTAAATGCCCACCCAGGCTTAGAAAGCTCACACAGCCCTGGGTCTCACCTCTCCCCCCAGGGCCCCATTCTGAAATCCTGCTCAGGGTATGACACCCTGAGCTCTGTGCCCCCTTCCAAGTCAACCTACCCCCAGACAGGGCTCAGTGGCCCTATTCTATGGTTAACTGTTAGTTTTGTCTTGTGAGACTAATAGGTATGGATTTTATGCCACCTGATAGCAGTGCCACAAATGCCTTGTGACCTGCTCATCAGCCCGTTCAATCCATGTATTAGACAGGGTTCTCTAGATTAACAGAATACACAGAATGAGTATATTTTTAAAAAAAGGATTTATCAGATGGCTTACAGTTTGCAGCAATGTAGTCCCAGGTTCTGACTGCACGTGGAGGGTCAGAGGAACCAGTAGCTGGTCGAACGGTCTAAGAGCTGGAGTCTTAGGATTGGAGCAACCACTAATTCAGT
>PVJS01002341.1:66627-85565 GCA_004027185.1 Glis glis | reverse complement strand
CCTCCTCCTCCTCCTCCTCCTCCCCCTCCTCCTTCTTCTCTTTCTCCTCCTCCTCCTCCCCCACCACTTCTTCCTCATCCTCCTACCCCTCCTGCTCCTTCTTCTTCTCCTCTTCCTCCTACCCCTCTTCCTTGTACTTCTTCTACTACCACTCCTCCTCCTCCTTCTTTTTCTCCCCCTCTTCCCTCTTCTCCTCCTCATCTTCCTACCCCTCCTCCTCCTTCTTCTACTTCTTCTCCTTCTTTTTGTTTCTTTTTATTTGGTGCATTGTAATTATACATCATACTGTAGTCTGAAGTAGTGATAGGAACATACATGCACACAACTCTTGGAGCCCTTCCCTCCAGGTCCCACTACTCACCACTTCTGTTCTGAGTTGGTATATCAACTGGACTGTGACCGTGCAGTATGCAGACATGCAGATGTGCAGCTATGCAGATATGCTAGACAGAAGTCCTATGTGGGAATCTCCATGGGGAGCTCCCATACACCTGAGTATTAGAGGCGGAGTTCTCCTGCTTTAACCTGCTGCAGCTGGAATAAAGCCATGTCTCCCTCCCCCGCACCCCCTGCCAGTGCCTCACTTCTTTTTCAGAAAGACCAGATCAAATCTGCAACTTCCCAGCCTTGGCTGGTTGCCCAACGAAGATGAATGTAAGAATGAAGTTGAGGATTTGAGCCGAGGTTTTCTGGGAAGCATGGAGCTCTTTCTCCTTATACTGTTATTAGTACTGCGTTTGTGGGCATTCTGTACATTTCTATTATTCTAAATTTGGAGGCACTGAGCTTGTCCTTTATTTTGAATTTCCAACAATCATCGCCTTGGGTTTGTGATGGATTTAGAGATGAAGGATTTCCAAAAGCACACCTTACGTCAATGATTTGCAATCCTGAAAAACACTGCAGTTGGCTAAATCTCTCCATATTATTTTTCCAAAGAGGGGGGAAACCTTGACTTCTCTGCACTAGTTTTCTAGGGCTGCTGTAACAGGGTCCCATAAACAGGATGGCTTAAAACAGAAATTTATGCCGGGCATGGTGGCGCACGCTTGTAATCCCAGTACTTGGGAGGCAGAGACCTGAGGATCTGGGTTCGCGGCCAGCCTCAGCTACTTAGTGAGGCCCTCCGCAACTTTGTGAGACCCGGTTTCAAAATAAAGTATAAAAAATAGGGCTGGGGGTGTAGCGCGGAGGTAGAACGCCCCTGGGTTCAATCCCCGGTACGGCAAAAAAAAAACACAAACAAAACAGAAATTTATTACCATACGGTTCTGGAGGCGAGGAGGCCAAGGTGTTGGAGGAGTGGGTTCTTTCTCAGGCCATGAGGCAGACTCTGTTCCGGGCCTCTACCCTAGCTTTTGGTGTTTTGATGGCAACTCTTGGCATCCCTTGGCTTAGAATCATCATCTGAATATTTGCCTTTATCTTTGCATTGCGTTTTCCTTGTGTTTATCTGTCTCTGCATCCAAATGTTCCCCTTTTCTAAGGACACCAGTCATACTGGAGTAGAGCACACCCCTAAGGATCTCACTTTAGCATGATGATTTCTGTAAAAACTCTGTCTCCAAATGCAATCACATTTTGAGTGTATGTCAGGACTCCAACATATCTTTTGTGGGAGACACAATTAAGTACCTAACACTCTAATATTTAGTTGGTTACCCTTCTAAGTCCCAGTCACAATCTACTTTGTTTAAAAGAAAAAAAAAGTGCTTGCAAATCTTACTTTTAGTAAACAATGATTTTTCATTGTAACATAGAAAATTGCATAGATTCTGATTTTTCATCTCTACATTGTTAATTATTTATGTTAGTATTCATTTAGGTTACACATAAGTCTTAAAACTAGGTCAAATGCTGCTCATGGTAACTATAAATTGTTGTTGTTGTGTGTGTATCTAGGTTAGCCTTCACTGAGGTTGTGTCCTATGGGAACATACTAGCAGGTGGTAATTACTGGATTTATATAGCATCTGTTCTTCAGAGAGAGAAAAATACTATAATCCCCCCGGTGCCTCAGTTTCTTGCACACCCACAATAGGGTTAATAACACCCAACTGTCTCCCCCAAGATCACAGAGATGTTGTGATGACGCCTTAAGATGTATCATTCAAATGCTCCCTAGAAGAAAGGTAAGTACACAGAGTTTGTCTGTATGCGTCGCTTCTTAATATCACCTTTGTTTTGTTTCCTTTGGGTTCATCGGTAAGAAGGGACTTGGTTAACTGCAGATGGCTGCACTGTGGAGGGTTTTTGGTCGATGTTTTGTGGCTTTTCATCATGGCATTACCCTCTACATTACCGCTAAAGCCTTTCCATGTTTAAATCGACTGTAGTCATCTAGTTAGAATTTGGGGGGAAAAGGTGGTACTCGGGATTGAACCCAGAGGCATTCTACCTCCGAGCTACACCCCCAACACTTTTTTATTTTTTTGTTTTTGAAACAGGGTCTCATTAGATTGCTGAGAGTCCCGCTATGTTCCTGAGGCTGTCCTCGAATCTGAGATCCTAGTTAGTTTCCCAAGTACTACGATTACAGGGATTACAGGTGTGCCCCATCACGCCCGACTGCATTTTTTTCTTTAGAGTTTGGAACAACGTAGAGGAAGATTTGAGTTTGTCTGCATTATTGGGCCAAGGAGAGAGGTCCGTAAGAGTGACAGGAGGCAAAGGCTCTAAGAAACTGAGGTCAGACTAGTGTTCTGATGTTTTCCAAGTCCCATCCAAACACTTCCCAGGTATATTTAATCTCAAATGTGCCTTCAAACCCACAAAGGCAGGGCCCACCCCACTAGTGCACAAGCCTCCTTAAGTCTCTCTGAGTTTTCAAGACGGGCCTGTGGGTACTTTGCAAGCTTAGAGCACACAGGTGTAGCCTTCCTAGACATAAAATAGAGAGGAGCCGGGCTTGGTGGCGCATGCTTGTAATCCCAGTACTTGGGAGGCTGAGACAGTGAGGATCACAGTTTCGCAGCCAGCCTGAGCAATTTAGTGAAACCCTGCTTCAAAATAAAAGAATAAAATCGTGTTGGGGGTGTAGCGCAGAGGTCAGCGCAGTGCTGGACAATTCTGCGAGAGGACCATTCCTAGAATGAGTGAAGTCCTGGAGTTGTGGCCCTGGGACCTAGCCAGTGCAGCCTTCGGACCACATCCTGAAGCCACCCAGCCCCGGAGGCTAAAACCTGGGTAAGGCCCAGCTGCACATCCTTTACTCTCATCCTACCCTACAGGTGGGGGTGGATGCATGCAGAAAGCAGCCTTACAAGCCTCATCAGAGAGGGACCAAGGAGGACCACAAGGTTCACCTGGTCTGCCTCCAGATCATCCTGTCTCACCTGCACATGCCCGCCCATCACGTGCACAAGCCCCGACCCTCACGAGCTCCTCGCCCCTTTTTCTCCCAGCTCTGCTTTCTGCGGCTTCCCGACCCCGCCCTCCGCAGCGTCCCCGCCAATCAGCGCTCTCCACCCCGCCCCTCGCCCCGCCCCGCCACCGTCGGCACTCGGGTCCCGCCCTCATGAGGCCCCCGTGCAGCGTCCGCCCTCGAGATTGGTCCGGCCGCAGGAGGACCCGCCCTCTTCCGCGTCAGCCTATCAAAGAGGACGTTCTCATCGGCGCTGGCCAATGGGAGCCGCGGCCGTCGGCACCGCCCCGTGCGGTGCGTCGGGTTAAGGGCTGAAGCCCGGCTGGCCCCGCGTTGGTCACACGACATGTGGCGCTGTGGCGGGCGGCGGGCGCTGGGCGCGCTGCGGCGGCTAAGTGGCGGGTGAGACTCGGTGGGGACCGGCTGCGGGACCAGGGAAGGGGCGGCGGGCACTCCAGGACGCAGGATGGGGCGGCGGGACGGGGGGCGTCCAGATCTCTCCCATCCCTGGGCCGGGGTGACAGCTCCCGAGCCCCGGGTCTGGGCTGCTGCACCCCGACACCGCTTCTCTGGGCTCCCACACTTCTCTTCTGGAGCTTGTGCACTGCGAAGCTCCTCCTCTGGGCTCCCAAACACAGATGTCCCCCAGCCCAGCCCAGCCCGAGGACCCCTGCAGGGCCTTCCAGCTCCCCCTCCCAGGAGTTTCTGTCCCAGTCACCAAAATTGGGGTGATGCATCCTTAAATTGGGGTGATGCATCCAAAATTGGGGTAATGCATTTCTGGTCTAAAGGTGACCCAGCTGCAAGGAACTAGCTCAACCCACTTTCTCTTCTCTAACCTTAGGTGATCCCGGAGTGGGTGGCCCCGTGTCGGGGGTTGTAAAGGCTTTTTGAAGTGGAGATAGATGGTCATTGATGTGTTTTTAAACCTGTGCAATAAAAGTAACTGGCAGTTTATGGTTCTCATTAATGGGTTCGCGCCCGTTTAATTTGTGTTATGAGGCAGAGAGTTCTGTAGAGACCTGAGGGTTCCAGAGGCTATACTTAACTTTAAGCAGCTGTGTTCTTCATAAAATTGTAGCCTCCTGGAATGGAACTTTGTTTATGACTCGATTTATGTAAAAATAAAGATGATAGAAAAGTGTTTTAATGTTCTCACTGTCCCATAAGACCTTAAATTACAATGCAATCTAGCTGACACTTGAAACTTGGGGGTGTCAGTTGGGGCCCCTAATGGAGACTTTGAATTTGGCACCAGGAACTTATTCATATATTTAGTAGGTTACTAGAAAATATAATGGGGGAAACGCCTTAATTTTGCTTCTCAGGGTTTTCATATATATTGTGCTCTTGATGATAAGTAATTTCTTAAAATCCTTCTCTATCTCCTAATCTAGAATTTACTGACTTAATTAAGGAAATGGTTGATTTTGGCATATCTCTCTAACATTGCCAATGACTGAATAAGTGGGGGGGGTTCCTGTATAAATAACCTTTAAAAGCAATGTTTCTGAGATATAATGTAAGTGTAGAAAATGTCATAAAACATGTAGCATAGCTTGAGAGAATAATAATTAAAAAATAAGTGGGGTCACCATTACTAGGCTTAAGATTGCCCTGATTATAACCTCTCTTTTATTATTCTCCTGACATAAAATTATTTTCTTTACATTTTTGCCATCTGTATACATTCCTGTGATAGTGTTACCTGCTTGCATAACGCCTGAGTGGCATACTATGTTTAAAAAAAATCCTTGTATTTTGTTGTTGCTCAGTATTATGTGATACTGAGCATATAATAACATATATAACATTAGTGTGTGTGTATATATATATATATTAGTATATCTTAAATGTCGTTGCAGTCCATTCATTTTATTGCTAAATTTATTTTGTTGAATAACTAGTCCGAAGCTTATTCATTCTGTGTCCATGGACATTGGATCTGGGTTGAGTTTGGGACTGTTAGGATTAGTGCCATCATCGTACGAGTATGCTGATGCACAAGTACAAGTTCTCAAGGATACATGCACACAGTGAAGGACTTGCTCGTCTTCAACTCTTCTAAATACAGTAGCACCAGAAGCTTTTCCAAAATCACTTCGATTTGCACTCCCATATGAGAGTCCTTAGTAATTTTAGGCTTTTTAATTCTCACCAATTTGGTAAGTGTGTAATGGGGTTTTATCGCAGTTTAAGTTTATTGCTTGGCTGTGACGGCCTGTAAGGATTCTGTGGATATGCAAATTGTTTTATTTAATGAAGGGGAATTTGTGCATAATCGTATTACAGTTATTTGTGAACACGTACAAATAAAAAGTTTTAATTATTAATTATTATTAATTGACATTATGAATGTTTATCTGGGTTGAGATAAAGGATATAAATGGAAAGAAATTTACTGGAAATTTATTTTCTGGAATATCCAAGATTTTGGAAGATACAAAATTTGATTTTTTTATCAGTAAATTATCTTTATCACGTAACAGTATTATATCATGTTGCTGAATCTTGTCAACCAAACGGTTTTCCTAAAATCATCTCACTTTGTTGAATTTTCAATACAGCAGTACACGCCACATTGCGTGGAGGCGGAGGAGTAACCAAGCTTGTGAGAGAGCGCTGCAGTGTAAAGTAGGAGACAAGATCCACGGGTTCACAGTAAACCAGGTATGGGTCTGTCTTGGTTTGATGTTTATAAATCGAGGTAGGTAACCACACGCAGGTACTGTAAAACTGAGGCTGAAGTTCTTCGGTCTCCAGGCCCTGGCATAGTTCCAGATACATGGTAGTTGCTCAGCTAAACAGTTTACAAATGAAATGATCCTCAGTCCCTAACTTGTTTCCCTTGGAGCCTGACATCTTTTTAGATTTAGGGTCTTTGTAAACAAATACATTAATGTTTTTGCAATCACATCTGATGGTTCACTCAGAATGTGATCAATAAAGACTCAGTTCCCTACATCTTTTCAGTCAGTTTTTTTTTTATCATCAAATAGTTTCTTCTTCTCCTCCCCCTTTTTTTTTTTTTGCAGTATTGGGGATTGAACCCGGGGCCGTTCTACCTCCAAGCTACACCCCCCCCAGCCCTATTTTTTTTATTCTTTATTTTGAAACAGGGTCTCACTAAGTAGCTGAGGCTGGCCGCGAACCCGAATCCTCTAGTCTCAGCCTCCCAAGTACTGGGATTATAAGTGTGCACCATCACACCCGGCTTCACATAGTTTCTTCCAAACGTACATAGAAAGAAATCCAAATAGAGAAGAGATTGTAGACCAATATTTACTTGATATATGTTAAAATAGATTTTGTTGATTTGGGGGATTTTTTTTGGTCTTTGTTTCCTTGTTTGAACCTTTCAGATTACTTTTCTATTTACTGTAAAATTGAAAAGTCTGTGCTTCAGATATTTGGTTGGTTTTATGCCATCCTTCATGCAACAATAAATACAAGGACAAACAGCCTATAATCTGGCAGGCCCTGTGCAGCTGTAATACCAGACATAGCGTCATGAGCATCACACAGAAGGGGCAGAGGAGAGAGTACTGCAGCTGGCGGTAGGAGAGGGAAGAGCTCATGGAGGTGGCATTTAAGAAAGAAAGCCATCTGTCTCCAGCAAGGACACGTGCAAGGCCATTGACACAGAAATTCCAGGCAAGGTCCAGGAACAATGAGTCATGAAAACAGGTCAGAGCATTACATCTCTTGAAGGCCATGCAAAGAAATGTTGATGAATAGTACAAATTACTGTTCATAAGGACCTTTTTCAGAATGGTGGGTTCCTTTTCTTTTTCTTTTTTTTTTTTTTTTTTTTTTGCGGTACCAGGGATTGAACCCGGGGACGTTCTACCTCCGCTCTACACCCCCGGCCCTATTTTTTATACTTTATTTTGAAACCGGGTCTCACGAGGTTGCGGAGGGCCTCACTAAGTAGAGAGAGACAGAGAGAGAGCTGAGGCTGGCCGTGAACCCAGATCCTCCGGTCTCCGCCTCCCAAAGTACTGGGATTACAAGCGTGCGCCACCACGCCTGGCTCCTTTTATTTTTCAAGTTAAAAAAAAAAGAACAAACTTATTTTATGATCATGGTTCTTATTTGAGAAATAGTTGCCCTGAAAGCTGTTATTAGGTAGGCATCTCACCATGTCTACTGATTTTAAATGCATCGATCATCTGTGTAAAATGCAGTACACTTGGAAGCATCAGTAGTTATTTATCAGCTGTAAATTACACGGTTATTGGCCGATCACGTTATATGTGTCATTTGTAGGGCAGGGCCCCAGATCTGGCTCATGAGACTGAAGCTCTTATCACAGCTCTGCCTGTATCTTCCTTTGTAAGAATAGACAGGTTACTTTCAAAGGTGATGTTGAATGGTGTGGTTATCACAGCGATATATGGTGTATGATTAAAGAAAGAAGGTCAGCTGGCATGGTTGGAGGACAGGACACTTTTCTCTAATATCAAGAACTTTGGACATTTACCTGCAGGCCAGAGTAAGAGGCAATTGCCTCCTCTTCCATTGGCTCCCCTCCTTGGGGAGTGAGGGTGCTTTCATTTCTGTTGAGGACATTTATCCCCTCCTGGCCCTTCCCCGTGTTCTAATGGCCCTGGCTAGGTGCATGGCGAGCCTCCCACTGGGGTAACAACCCTAGCATACCACTGAGAACCCACGCTAAGCCAGATCAAGCAAGGTTTATTCTTAGGAGAATCCTTCCGCTCCTGTACCCTAAGGTGCGTTCCGGCATTTATCTTCCCTGTAGGGTTGTTCTGAGCATCACATGAGATATGTGCAAAAGCCAGAGTCACAGCAGGCATGCAAAGGACGAGCCATTGGTATTTAGATGTGACGTAGTATAATGGGAAAGGGCACCAGGCGAATCCTGCTCTGTGGGAGCTGGGCGGCTTCTTTCACCACTCTGAGCCTCAGGTTGGTTGGTTTGTAAATAGGGGTGGAACTCTTTCCCCCTCAGGGTTACATGTGGCATGTTTAGAAAATACCTAACAAGCCGGGCGTGGTGGATCACGCTTGTAATCCCATTACTTGGGAGGCTGAGACTGGAGGATCCTGGTTCGTGGCCAGCCTCAGCTACTTAGGCCGTCCACAACTTAGTGAGACCTTGTTTCAAAATAAAGAGTAAAAAATAGGGCTGGGTTGTAGCTCAGAGGTAGAATGCCCCTGAGTTCCATCCTCAGTGCCAAAAAAAAAGAAAATACCTAACAAATATTAGGCACTCAAGAAAAAAAAAGGTATATAATCTTATCTGCTTTTTCTTAGGTCTTAGTATCTTAATTTGCAAGGTCAGGGATTTGGAAAATGGGGTCTGTCCCTTCCAGCTTGAAAGTGCTGGTTTCCTGGTGCCATCTAATTTAAGGCAGGGAAGCCAGCTTCGTCCACGTGTTGAAGAAATCCACACAAGTTTCATGGCGCACCTTTTTCTTCTTTCTTCAGGTTACTTCAGTTCCTGAACTGTTTCTAACTGCAGTGAAGCTCAGCCATGACAGCACAGGGGCCAGATACTTACACCTGGCCAGGGAAGACACCAACAATCTGTTCAGGTGTGCATGCAGAGCAAGAAAATGTTCTTGAATGTTTCTCTTTAAAACATCTACCATACGTTAAGTATTTAAAGTAGTATCACATTACTATTTTATTCTTATTGGTAAAACATTCTGAAAATAGAAGGAAAAGATTACCTGAATTTATATCCTCATCTAAATATATTATAATTTTATAGTCTGACTGATTTTATACAGTATCATCAGAAAACATGTTGTTGAGCCAGGCATGGTAGCACATGTCTGTAATCCCCATACTTGGGAGGCTGAGACAGGAGGCAGGTTTGAGGACCATCTCAGCAAGTAGTGAGACTCTCATCAACCTAGCAAGACCCTGTTTCAAAATAAAAATAGGGCTGGGGGTGTAGCTCAGAGGTAGAATCCCCCTGGGTTCAATCCCCAGTACCACAAAAAACAAAACAAAAAAACATTTTGTTGAAAGGAAATAAATTAAAAAATAAAATTTGAAAAAAGAATGATTTTTTTTGGCGGTACTGGGGATTGATCCCAGGGTCATTCTACCTCCGAGCTACACCCCCAGCCCTATTTTTTATTCTTTATTTTGAAACAGGGTCTCACTAAGTAGAGGAGGGCCTCACTAAGTAGCTGAGGCTGGCCGCGAACCCGGATCCTCCAGTCTCAGCCTCCCAAGTACTGGGATTACAAGTGTGCGCCACCACGCCCGGCCCAGAATGATTATTTTTAATAGTCTGAAGGTAATCACATATTTAGGAATTCTGTTGCAAAGTATTAAAGTTGACCTTTCCCATTTTGTTTATTCTTTTTTCTTCTTGGCCTTAGTGTACAGTTTCGCACCACTCCGATGGATAGTACCGGCGTTCCACACGTCCTTGAGCATACAGTCCTTTGTGGTTCTCAGAAATACCCATGTAGAGACCCTTTCTTCAAAATGTTAAACAGGTCGCTGTCCACTTTTATGAACGCCTTCACAGGTAAGACTGATGATCTCCTGATCTGAAATCCCTGTCGGGCTTGCCAGGCACAAATGCTTGAATTCAGTTATTTCCTACGAATAAAGAGGGTTGCTGGCAATTAATGTATGAAGCCCGATGTTGTGGCACACACCTGAAATCCCAGTACTTGGGAGGTTGAAACAGGAGGATCACAGGTTCGAAGCCAGCCTCACCAACTAGGGGAGTCCCTGTTTCCAAATAAAAAATAAAATCAGTCTGGGAGTGTAATTTGGAGGTAGAATGCCCCTGGGTTCAATCCCCAGCACCACACACATACAAAAAAGTTCTAAAATAAATTGCCAATCACTAGTCTAATGGAAAGATGATAGACATTTAGTCCTTTACAGAAGCCACGTCATGGTCAGATTATAATAACTGGAGTTTTGAAAAGTATGTAGTACTTGGGAGGCTGAGACCAGAGGATCTGTGTTACGGGAGGCCAGCCTCAGCTACTTAGTGAGGTCCTCCGCAACTTAGTGAGACTGTTTCAAAATAAAGAATAAAAATAGGGCTGGGGGTGTAGCTCGGAGGTAGAATGCTCCTGGGTTCCATCCCCAGTGCAGCAAAAAAAAAAAATATGTAATTTTTTTTTTTTTTTTTGGAAAATGTTCAGTATAGTTTTCTTTTGGGAATGTTGCTACAATATTGGACATCTTGTAACATTGTAAGTAGCATTAGTGTTGTTTGAATTTCCTTTTAGTAAACCTGGATGCTGTATAGGCTGATGGTGTGAACAGTTTTCTGGGAAGGAGAGAGATAACAGGGTAGATCAAATCAGTGCTCAGACAGATGAGGTTATCTTTCTAGGCACGTGAGAATCTCTCGAAATAAACTTGGATCATACAAGTATCAGTTACACCCTGAAGTGTCCATACCCTGCCTGGGTCTGGGCATGATTGCGGGTGATGAGCTGGGATAAGAATGATGTGTGGCCCCAGAGCCTGGGTCGCCGCCTTCTGTTCCTCTGATAGTTCAGCCTTAGTGTTAGGGTGAAGCGGGCTTTGAAAGCAAATCATTTCTGTAGGAATCGCTTGTATTTTAAAATTTTACTTTTCATTTGTACCCAGCTAGTGATTATACTCTGTATCCGTTTTCCACGCAAAATCCCAAGGATTTTCAGAACCTGCTCTCAGTGTATTTGGATGCGACCTTCTTTCCGTGCTTGCGGGAGCTGGATTTCTGGTATGTAAGGGTTAATTAACTGACTGGACTATAGTATTAGATTCACGGTCATCTTTTATTCACTTATTTATTTACTTATTTATGATTATTTAGGCAGGAAGGATGGCGACTAGAACACGAGGATCCGAGTGACCCCCAGACGCCCTTGATCTTTAAAGGAGTCGTCTTTAATGAGATGAAGGGGGCATTTGTAAGTGCTTTTCCATTTTTTCTATTGTGTTAAAGTTATCTTACCTGTGTGAAATTTTGAAACATAGATATGTTTGGAAGATAGTTTACATTTAGTTATTTAATACTCTTTTTTTTTTTTCTTGTGAGGTACTGGAGATTGAACCCAGGGGCATTCTACCTCCGAGCTACACCCCCAGCCCTATTTTTTATTCTTTATTTTGAAACAGGGTCTCACTAAATTGGGGAGGGCCTCACTAAGTAGATGAGGCTGGCTGCAAACTTGCGATCCTCCTGTCTCAGTCTCACAAGTACTGGGATTACAAGCGGGCGCCACCACGCCTGGCTTAATATTCTAATGTAATCATTTCTTGCATTATCTGGGGTCCGTGCTGTGAGCGAAGTCACCAGTATAGAATGGCCAGGCTTCATCAAGTGTCTGCTTGACTAGAAGACCTGCCCTGGTCTCTCCTAGTCTCTGTGAGGTGCACGGGTGATGTGTGTGCTCCGTGCTGCTCCCCCATTCCTATGGCCGCATTCACCTGGCAAGCTCCGAATCCTTTCATTCTCCATTTGATAGCCTGTTTCCTAAGACACCTTCTTGAAACTTCTGTCCATATGTTAGTGGATCACAGGAATCCCAGCACATCCGTCCGTACTTCTTGCCCTTCTTCTTAGTCATGCAGTTGTTTACCAAGAGCATAAAAAGTAAATTTCTTTCTTTCTTTTTTGTGGTATAAAGGATTGAACCCAGAAGCATTCTACTTCTAGGCTGTACCCCCAACCTTTTTTTTTTTTAATTGTTGTCTTGAAATAGGGTCTTACGAGGTTGCTGAGAGTCTCACTAAGTTGCTGAAGCTGGTCTTGAACCTGCAGTCCTGTCTCAGCCTCCCAAGTGCTGGGATTACAGGCATGCTCCACCATGTCTGGCTTCTTTTCTCTTTTGAGAGAGCCAGTTGTGGGGTCCTGTGCACAGGTTATGAGTAAATTGGAAGCTTACCAAGTGCTGTGTGTATGCATGTCCCTGTCACTCTGAATTACCATGTGATGTGCGACAGCAGTGCACCAATAAAAGTATATAAAAAAGAAAAATGAGAAAAAATGAGTGAATTGAAGGTTACATTAAATGACACCTGCATGGATGTCCTTGGTTGCCATTAGAACAGTTTTATTGGAACTGGGCATGATAGCGCATGCTTGTAATCCCAGTACTTGGGAGGCTGAGACAGGAGGATCCAGGTTTGCGGCCAGCCTTAGTTACTTAGGCCCTCCCCAACTTAGTGAGACCCAGTATCAAAATAAAGTATAAAAAATAGGGCTGGGGTGTAGCTCAGAGGTAGAATGCCCCTGGGTTCAATCCTCAGTACCAAAAAAAAAAAAACAGCTTTATGTGTAAGTATGTGTAAGCAGTTTCAGGTATATGGTCCAGAATGCAGTTAATTTGCTGTATTTTAATGTGCGGTACAGTGTGTTTTAGAGTCATGTCACTTAATAATGAATGGGTCTCAGAAATGCATCGGTAAGTGGTTTTGTTGTTGTGTGAACATCGTATATTGTAATTTTACAGACCTACATGCTACAGCCTACTACACACCTAGGCCACATTGTAATATTATGGGACCATTGTCGTAAATGTGGCCCATCGTTGTCAGTAATGTAGTTATAAGGTGCATGTGACTGTATTTTACATACATTTTAAAATTCTTATTTCTTTGTACATCTCAAGACAGATAACGAGAGGATCTTCTCCCAGCATCTTCAGAACAAGCTTCTTCCTGACCACACGTACTCGGTGATCTCCGGAGGCGACCCCTTGTGCATCCCAGAGCTCACGTGGGAGCAACTGAAGGAGTTTCATGCTACTCACTATCACCCAAGCAATGCTAGGTAACGTGTCATTTTAAAGGCTTAATGGTGGGTCAGGAATTGATTTCTTTATGGTCTCATACTAAATGACACGGCTTCTCTTACATTTAGTCATTTCTCTTACATTTAGTCATGTTTGTTGAGGAAATATCTATGTCTTGATGAGATTCTTTGCTCGTTTGCCTGTCTCAGTTGGACATTCATTGTATTTTATTTTTTAATATACTTTGATTGGTACATTGTAGTCTCACATCATAATGTAGTTCAGAGTGAGTGGAACCCACATGCACAAAGTATTTGGACGTTCATTTTATTTATTTATTTATTTTTTTGCGGTACCGGGGATTGAACGCAGGGGCGTTCTACCTCCGCGCTATACCCCCGGCCCTATTTTTTATACTTTATTTTTGAAACCGGGTCTCACAAAGTTGCGGAGGGCCTCACTAAGGAGAGAGAGAGAGAGAGAGACAGGGAGAGAGAGAGCTGAGGCTGGCCGCGAACCCGGATCCTCCGGTCTCCGCCTCCCAAAGTACTGGGATTACAAGCGTGCGCCACCACGCCCGGCTATTTTTTTATTTTTTAATTTTTTTGCAGTACCCGGGATTGAACCGAGGGGCATTCTACCTCCGAGCTACACCCCCAGCCCTATTTCTTATTCTTTATTTTGAAACAGGGTCTCACTAAGTTGTGGAGGGCCTCACTAAGTAGCTGAGGCTGGCCGCGAACCCGGCCAGATGTCTTGTAAAAACATTAAAATGTTGAATGATGAAAAGTTTTAAGCACATAGAAAAGTAGAATAGAATCCTGAACCCCCATACACTTACCACATAAATACTACTTTTTGCTGGCAGCCATCTTGATTGTTTACCCTTAAGTAGTTTTGTGACCCTAAGCCATAAGAATATTTCTGGTTCTATATTCAAATTCTTCAGTTGTCCCCAGAATGTGTGTTTGATCCAGATAGCGCCCACACGTGACATTTTGTCCTTCAGCGTGCCCTGGTACCTCTCGGGGAGGTCAGCAGAGGCCCGGCCGGACTTCCGCTCTACTTTCTTGCTTCCCATGTTGTCCGGCTGCTCCTTTGTGCTATTGATTGTCGTGTCCCTGGATTTTCAAGAACTGGAACTTGGATCCAAAGATTAGGTGGAGTCAGGTTAAGCCTTTTTTAATGGAGTCCTTCATAGGTGAAGTTCTCTGTCTCCTCTGCATGCCATCAGGCACTGTGGTGCCAAAAAATAAAAAGGGCTGGAGCGCTGGTGGGGAGGGGTGTATCTCAGAGATAGAACCGTTGCGGTTCAATCCCCAGTAACTAAAACACACACACACACACACACACACACACCACACACACAGTGTTATCTTAAAAATACGATTAATCTAAAATTCATATCCTAATTGGAATTCTATGAAATCTTTATTTTTGTCTTAGATGGATTATTGTATTGCTATAGCTAGGCTCATAAAATAATTTCTAAAACCTTTGTAGTTTTTCTAAAACCTTTATAGTAGATTTAAAATAAGACAAAAATCAACTTTTGCTGAATTTGCATTTAAATTCTTCTGTACAATTTGTGCTTTGTTTGAACCACTAATCCTAATAAAAAGGCAAAAGCTTCTATTTGGTGTTTTTAATTAAACTAAATAGCCACAGAGTATTTTCCTATGTAAAGTTCATTTCAGTATGAAGACTGGTTATCACTTGCTATATACTGTACATCCTCCATTTTTTGCAAAAACACCGTGACTTGATTTCTAATCATTTAAACTAAAATAGACTAATACATTCCTTCAAAATTTTAGGTTCTTCACTTATGGTAATTTTCAGTTAGAGCAGCACCTGAAACAAATTCATGAAGAAGCGCTGAGCAAGTTTCAGAAAATTGAACCAAGCACCTCCGTGCCAGCTCAGAAGCCCTGGGACAAGCCCGTAAGTGCCTGGCCAGCTCTCACCAGGGTTCGCATCCTACCTATGAAATACATTGAAATGAGGATGAAATAGCCGGGCATGGTGGCGCACGCTTGTAATCCCAGTACTCGGGAGCCTGAGACCGGAGGATCCGGGTTCATGGCCAGCCTCAGCTACTTAGGCCATCCGCAACTTAGACCCTGTTTCAAAATAAAGAATAAAAATAGGACTGGGGTGTAGCTTGGAGGTAGAATGCCCCTGGGCTCAATCCTCGGTACCGCAAAAAAAAAGAAAAAAGAAATGAGGATGAATTAATAATAGAATTCTAAAATGTCATCTTTGCGGTGTATGTAAGAGCTTTTCAAGACTAAAATGGTAATTTGTTTAAAAAGAATGCTAACTAATAAACAGCATGTCTCGGACCATTTTATGTATCCAAATAACCTATGGCCATTTATTGCCATTCCCTGTCTGCCTACTTAAAGCGTCGTGTCGTTTTGCAGCGGGAATTCCAAATAACCTGTGGCCCAGACTCATTCGCTACTGATGCCTCTAAGCAAACGACTGTCAGCGTTAGCTTCCTTTTACCGGAGTAAGTATACCTTGATCAAGTCCGTACTAGCCAGAAGACAGCGGGAAAGTATTCAGGGTCGATGATTAGGAGAAATTGACAGATTGACAGATGTCAAATATACATTAACATAGTTGGGAGTTAGGAGTCAAGTAGGTTTTAAGGATGAGAACAATATTTCAAGAAAGTTTCGAATGACCTAAGAAATGGTTATGGGGAGGGGGGGATCATTTTTGGATCCATCCAGAAGAAAAGCGACTTGCCCCTTATATTTTAAAGCTCCTTTCCGCTAGAGAAAAGACTGCCTTAGAAGAGCTATTGTTAACATCTTGGGGGGTCGGAGTATGAGAAGGATACTATGAGCACTTGTCACAGAAAAATACACCGCATATGAAGCCTGTCATTCTAAAGACCTGGTGGAGACCAGGTTAGAACTCGTGCCTTGCGGATGACTCAGGAAGGAAGCTGTGGGTTCTGCTGCCCCGCCCCCGCGCCGGCTGTGGAGCAGTAGCTGCACAGCGTGGCCTCACCCCCTTCCCACCCTCTGTTTCTATAACTGAAATAATAGATGTGACGGTACCGGGCACACTGTCATGTCACGAGCATTCCATATCCACTCGGATTACATTCTCTGGAGTAAGAACAAAACCCAATATGTAAAGAAATTTCTCTTTTGCCTATATAATTATTCATATAAATGTGATAGGCGAGAATTTCTAGTAGAACTTCAGTTTGGAGATAAAGGTGTTAATTTCGTTGTGATTTTAAATAATTAAAAGTATGCATAATGGCTAACGTTGTCCCCTTGCGCCCCCCCCATGAAGCATCACCGACACGTTTGAAGCCTTCACGTTGAATCTTCTGTCTTCGCTCTTGATTTCTGGGCCCAATTCCCCCTTTTACAAAGCCTTGATCGAATCTGGACTTGGCACAGACTTTTCTCCCGATGTTGGGTAAGTCTTATTATTAGATTAGATTATTATTGGATTAGAAGTTTGCGGTTGGGCAATTTTGTCCTGCCCCACCTAGGACACGTGGCAATGTGAGGGACGTTTTTGATGGTTATAACTGGAAGGGGTGCTATGGGCCTTTAGTGGATGGAGGCCAGGAATGTTCCTCAGTGTCCCCCACTGTTCAGGCCAGCCCAGCCCCAACATGGAGCTCTGGATTAAATTATGGTTCCTTTGGGATCTTTTGCCAAACAAAAATAGCTTTTCCAGGTTCTCAGAATACCATACTGCCATTTGTTTTAAAAGTAATATCATTATTTTTTGAAATCTGAAAGATTTTGTACAACTCGGCAGTTTTCTCTATTTCTCAAGAACTATTTTGCCACAGGTCAAAAATTATGTATTGAAGCTGGGCGTTGTGGTGTATGCCTGGAATCCTAGTACTCAAGAGGCTGAGACAGGAGGATTGCAGGTTCCAGGCCAGTCTCAGCAACTTAGCGAGACCCTGTGTCAAAGTAAAAAATAAAATAGGGCTGAGGTTGTAGCTTGGAAGTAGAATGTCCCTGGATTCAATCTCCAGTACCAAAAAAAAAAAAAAAAGAAAAGAAAAATATGTATTGAGCCTTAGAAATATTTAAAACAAGGCCAGGCGTGGTGGCGCACGCTTGTAATCCCAGTACTTTGGGAGGCGGAGACTGGAGGATCCGGGTTCGCGGCCAGCCTCAGCTCTCTCTCTCTCCCTGTCTCTCTCTCTCTACTTAGTGAGGCCCTCTGCAACTTCGTGAGATCCGGTTTCAAAATAAAGTATAAAAAACAGGGCTGGGGATGTAGCTCGGAGGTAGAATGCCCTGGAGTTCCATCCCCAGTTCTGAAAAAAAAAAATATTTAAAACAATATAAATGTTCTTTTTACTGCTTATATCGGAGAACACTGCTTTAATGAGCTCTCTTTAATAGGAACCTGGAGTTGCAAGTTCTTAGTTCTGATCTTTAAGTTAAGCATATTACATGGGAAAGGTGGACGTGCATGGACCCTAATGTATTCCCTGTGTTTGTATTCCAGATATAATGGTTATACGAGGGAGGCCTATTTCAGTGTTGGCCTCCAAGGAATTGCCGAAAAAGACATTCAGACTGTCAGAGACATTGTAGACAGAACAATTGAGGACGTAATTGAGTAAGTGTGGCTTTTCTCTGACTCTTTTGTAGCTCGTTTCATGAATGCTCTTGCAGGAGGGACTGAGCCTTTGCCAGTATCCCGCCTTCTCTATGTGTAATAAATACAACATGTATTAGGTCATGCTACCTGGTATTTCTAAAATTTTTTGTTCTTTTCAACATCTGTTATTCTCTTCTTTAGGAAAGGATTTGAAGACGATCGAATTGAGGCTTTACTTCACAAAATTGAAATCCAGATGAAGCATCAGTCCACCAGCTTCGGACTCGCCCTGACTTCAGTATGTGATTTCCCCAACACCTAGGTTCTAGATTTGGTTTGGTCTGGGGTTTTTTTTAACCTTTATAATTAGTGGTTCTTAACAGCACTGAAAATAGAGATTCATATTCATAGTGCTTTTCATCTAAGCCTTGAAAGTTACAGTATTTTGGATTGGATCAGATATAAATTTACTTTTATTTATTTATTTTTTTGCAGTACCGGAGATTGAACCCAGGGGCATTCTACCTCCGAGCTACACCCCCGGCCCTATTTTTTATACTTTATTTTGAAATCAGGTCTCACGAAGTCGCAGAGGGCCTCAGTAAGTAGCTGAGGCTGGCCGTGAACTTGGATCCTCCAGTCTCCACCTCCCAAGTACTGGGATTACAAGCGTGCGCCACCATGCCCTGTACTTTTAGTTTTATAATATATTTTTTTTTCTTTTTGCTAGCTTACTTAATTGGCTTTTTATGTCTTATGTTTTTATGTAAAATAGGTTTACACAGAATATGCTAAATGGGTATGATAACAATCTATTTGTAATTATATTTTCCAAAAGTAATTTAAACCGGTGCTTTTTATCTTATTAGAACAAAATAATATTAAAATGGGTTTTTTTCCACCTCCAACCAAACAAGGACTTCATTTTTGTTACAAACAACCATCCATAGCCGGGCGTGGTGGTGCACACTTGTAATCCCAGTACTTTGGGAGGCGGAGACCGAAGGATCTGGGTTCATGGCCAGCCTCAGCTCGCTCTCCCTGTCTCTCGCTCTCCCTGTCTCTCTCTCTCCCTGTCTCTCTCTCTCTCTCCCTGTCTACCTAGTGAGGCCCTCCGCAACTTCGTGGGACCCGGTTTCAAAATAAAGTATAAAAAATAGGGCCGGGGGTGTAGCGCGAAGGTAGAACGCCCCTGGGTTCAATCCCCGGTACCGCAAAAAAAAAAAAAAAAAAAAAACACC